>JASDQU010308861.1:59121-71571 GCA_032191745.1 Picea mariana | reverse complement strand
ATACCTTTGATCCTCTTTATTTTCTAGGTTGCAAGAAGAGAATCCTTCTTGTTGCATCCATGTAACTAATAGCACCTGTATGCCACATTCCATCGATATACAAAGAACATTAGAGTTTCATATATCACAAGAAGAAAAATACTTGAAATTGCAAACTTTAGTAGAAGACAACGAAAATCAAAAGAATTTAGATGATAAGGGAGGAGATTGCAAGGGTTAAGGTTTGCACGTTCGAGTAGGAGCAAGGGTTTTGAGCATCAACCTGGAAAGTTCGAGGGGAGGGAGCTCTCATCTCCTTCCTACATCGATGCCCTCAAGGGTAGTAGAAACAATAATCCATATCCCAAAGGTGCAAGCATTGGAAACTGGGAAAAGATGGGAGAACCTCTAGAAAAGGGAGGGGCAGGGAATTTTGAGTTGTTGCATGATTTAGAGGAACAAGTTGTAGGGGCACCAATCCCCAAGGAAAAGATACAAGGGCCAGGTCATTGCATACCCAAAGCGGACAAAACATCATGGTATGAAATCACCTCCACGAAAATCGGTCAATATATACAGTACATGCAAGACCATGCAGTAATCTGTAAATTTGTGGGACTGTGGCCTTCGAAAAAATCCCTGGTCTAGTGGATCAACACTATATGGAAACTAAAGGGTCATGTGGATTTGAAGCTGGGATCAAAGGGCTTCTTCACAACTATTTTTACCAACTTGGAAGATAGGAACATAATATTTGAGAATGGTCCCTATTTCTTCAATTATGCAGGCCTCTATCTTCGGTTCTGTACAGAGAAGTTTAGTCCAAATAAGGAGGATCTCAAATGTGCGTTGGTGTGTATTCATTTATACTCGTTGCCACAAGACTTTTGGGATGAGGAAACCATGGAAGGCATTGAAAATACCCTTGGTTCCTTTGTGAAAATCTCATAGGTAACCAAACAAGGAATATATACATCCTATTCCTGCATATGTGTATACATGAATGTCTCGATTGTGATTCTTGGGTCTATTTGATTGAGCTATCAAGAAACATAGTGGATTCAAACCATCGACTATGAGCACATTCCCTTTAGAAGTCACAAATTCCATGAGCACGCACATCTATTTTGGAACTTCCCCCTGAATGTCCTGCTTGAACCTGTGAAACCTGGAGAATATAAGGATCCCGAGGGTTTCATAAAAATACTCAACAAGCCAAGATCTGGAAGAAAACCCATTATTCATGAACCACCTAAAGGAGTGTCGACTAGCAATAGCTTCAAAATTTTAAATCAAGAAGAAAACCAAAACAAGGACGTTGACCCTTCTGAGAAGTAGTTTAATCCCTTGGACCAGAAGAAGACAGTCTTGGAACCAAAGAGCTAGGAGGCAACAAAGAGGTGAAAGACACATGAAGCAACATTGAGGAATAAGGGAACAAAATAAGGCCCAATTGGGGACAATGAAGATGAATTAATGGAATCAAATGATGGGGATGATATGGATATAGAAAAGATAGATCTACAAAGAATTATAGAATTATGTAGCCAACAAGAGGAAAAATCCATACTGACACAACAACTACAACTCCTCAAAAAATCCCTAAGGAAAAGCAAGGTCAAATAATATGCACTTATTGGTAAAAAATCTTCCTCACTCCTAGGAGTCCAAACTTATAATCTCAAGGACCCAAAGAAACCATCCAAAGAAGAAAATAAGCGAGGAAGGAAGAACAATCGTCGGTTGCTTCAAGAAATTGGAAAGCAAACAATCAACTACGGGAAGTATGGCCTCATCACAAATAAGTTTCCTCCCAACCCTTCCCTTAGTTATCGATGAAATTCATAACTTGGAATGTGAGAGGTATTAATGGAAAAAGCAAGCACAGGCTGCTACATAACAAAATATATGCGAAAAAACCAATGGTTATGATGTTACAAGAAACAAAGTGTTCTAGTGAGACCCTTCATATTCTATTAAAAAATTGTTGGCAAGGATACAAGGAAATCACAGTAGATGCTAGAGGAGCAGCAGGTGGCCTAGCCATTTTGTGGAATCCCATAGAAATAACATTGGAGCACTTATTTGCCACAAAAAATACTATATCAGTTAGATTTCAATTGATTGGTACAAACAAATTTGGGTACATAACCAATGCATATGGTTCACAAAGGATGGAGCAAAAAGTTGCCTTTCTCAAAGAAATACATGCCCTTCAAGAGATTATTAGAGAACAACATTGGATCATAGGTGGGGAATTCAATGTAATTTCCTCACTAGAAGATAAATGAGGACTCTGACATCTGGAGGTGGATAGTGAGCATGTCAAATAAACCATTCGAACATTCAAATTAATTGACATAGAAACAAATAATGGATTTCATGCTTGGAACAATAAGAGAGGGGGATCTCAAATTTTTTTCTCTAGATTGGATATATACTTAATCTTATAGTCACTAACGAGCCTCAAGTTGGACATATAAGCCTCCATTCTTCCTTGCATAGGCTCTCACCACTGACCGATCAATCTTAGTTTCAACATCACAGGTAGACCACAACTATGACCCTTCCATTTTGAAAACTTCTGGTTCGAGCATACTCTTTTAAAATAAAATATAATGTGATGGTAGGCTAAGGGGGTTATGAATAGGGGAAATAAAATGTATTTCTTTCAACAAAAATTAAAAAATCTCAAGCAACACCTTGGGAGCTGGAAAAAAACAATGTTTGGAGATATCTTTCAGGCCAAAAGAGAGTTAGAAGAGAGGATGGCCCAGGTTTAGCAACAAATCATACTAGAAGGCCGACAAGAACACCTCATCCAAGTGGAAACAACCGTGCAAAAAGAAATGGAATGTAGATATGCACAAGATTTCTATCTCGTGGAGATATAAATCTTGCTTGTAGTGGCTAAAGGAAGGGGAACGAAACTACAAATTGTTTCACCACTCTATGATACAACATTGCAATCATAATAGAATCACTTCTCTTTAATGAAGCAATGGTGTAAAATTGACGGGGCATGTTGGCATTGAGGTGGAGTTGGTAACTTTTTATCAATCCTTGATGACTGAACCACAACCAAATCACCCATAAGCTATTCAAAAGATAACTCAAAATGCCCAATTGCTGGGAAAATATGCATAAAATGCAAGTCTGATGAGAGAAATCACCAAAGAGGAAGTTGTATTGTCGGTAATGGAAATGCCAGTTGGTAAGACACCTAGTCCCAACGACTTTACTATTGATTTTTTTCATGCCTATTGGAATGTTTTCAAACAAGAAGTATGGGAGCTAGTTGAAGATTCAAGGCGCATGAAAGGGGTGTTTCCAACATTAAATACCACTTTCTTTACTCATCCCTAAAGAGGACTGAGTGGATGATCTAAGCAAGTTTCTTCCAATTTCATTTTGCAATGTTATATACAAAATCATAGCCAAGGTGATTACCAATCGAATGAAGCCCCTTTCCCCTTTGCTGATATCCTCAAAACAAACTGGTTATGTTGAAGGTAGATATATAATTGATGACATTATCCTAGCACATGAAATGATCCATTCCCTCAAGCTTACCAAGAAAATGGGCATGCTAATCAATCTAGATATGTCTAAAGATTTTGAAAAAATAAGTTGGAAGTACATACGTCAAACCCTATTGTTCTTTGGATTTGCCAAAGAGTGGACAGACTAAATCATGACCCTAACCTCCTCAACATTCTTCTCTATTTTGGTCAATGGCTCATTGCCAACTACGTTCTCTCCATCTAGAGGAATCTGACAAGGTGATCCTCTTTCTCCCTTTCTGTTCATCCTTATCGCAGAAGGATTGGGATGAAGCATCAAAGTGACAATGGAGGAAGGAAGAATTTGAGGACTCAGTCTTCACAATGCGGATCCTACCACTAAAAATAAACATTTCATGGATGATACTCTATTCATGGGCTCACCAACAACCTGTGAAGCAAAAGCTATTAAAATATTTATGAATCAGTTCATGGAGGCCCCAAGAAAAACTATTAACCAAGGTGAGTCCCAAATTTTCCTTTTTAACACGTCACTGCTTGTGCATAGAAATGTGACTAGGATCCTAGGCTTTCAAAAAGGAATCCTCCCAACCAAGTATTTGGGTGCTCCTATGGTGTAAAATTCTCTTCACAATGTCTCCTGGGAAGAGCTTATGTCCAAGCTAGAAAATAAGTTGGCCAGTTGAACATTTGGATCCCTCAACCTAGCAAGCAGATTGACTTTGGTAAAATTGGTCCTCCAAACAATGTCGTTGTACTTATTCTTAGTTTTAGCAGCTCCCAAGTACATCCTTAAAGCTATTGAAAATCTACAACAAACTTTTCTATAGGGGGGATCCTCCACAGAGAGTAAGTGGGCACTAGTAGCATGGGACAAGGTCTGCTTCCCCAAGCTTGCTGGGGGGATTGACCTAAAAGATCTGAAGATATTTAACTCGACCTTTGGAGCTAAGATTTGGGGGCACTGAATCACAATGGTAAAATACCTATGGGGCAAGCTATGGAGGAAAAAACATGTAGAGAATGTGTAAGATCAAGACCTTTTAAGAATGGAAGGGATCAAAGAAGGATCAATGATATGGAGTAATGTATGGATAATAGAAAACTTGTCCAAGATCACTCTTTTTGGAAATTATGAGATGGACAATCCACTCTCCTCTAGGATGATTCATGTCAACAACTACCTAGTCTCAACGAGGACAACGAATGAACTAATATTCAAGCTATGCGCCATGGCTACAACCAATTGCATATTAACTAATATTGGGACCAAAATAGCTTGGACTCTACATGGCAACAATGGAAACCAAAGGAACAATGGGCTAATATGTAGGTGGACCAAGATTGGGACAGATTATGGGAAGAACTTCAACAATGAAGACTTTAAATTAAAGGACTAGACAAAATATGACGGGGGCACAAATTTGCAGGCAACTACACAATGAAAGAGGCATATCACATAGTTTCTAGGCATGACAGTCTCCTGAAGGAAGGCATTTGGGAAAAAATTTGGACCTAAAACCTCTCGCTTAAGGTATCCACATTCCTTTGGTTGGTAGCATGAAGCAAGATTTTAACGTGGGACCAACTACACAAGCGTGGCTATGAGGAACCATATAGATGCGTCCTATGTCAGAAGGAATAAGAAACCAATGAACACCTCCTCAACTGTTTCTCCTTTACAATGGCCTTATGGGATAAAGGAGTTGCCTCCTTTAGGAAATCCAATCGAGATGGTACGAGCGTGAGATCCACTATAGAAAAATGGCACGATGAATCCTTTACTAATCACATTCTCAATCAAATTTGGCAGTTGTTCCTTGGCCACCTGTAATTGGAAACTTGGAAGGAGTGTAACAAAATAATTTTCAAGGACTCCTCACAGGATGTTGATGATGCATGGCACAAAATCAAAAGAAATATCACAGAGACCCTAGGGACCAAATCATGGTCTAAGGAGGAATGGAATGCCAGTGGAAGGGAAACAATAATATTAAAAACTTGGAACCTCACACCACCTAGTCAACTATCTCCTTTTCCAATCAAACAACCTTGTGCCTCAAGTCCATGAATCTAGTATGAGCCCCTGAATGGCTTCATAAAGCTTAACTTTGGTGGTGCCTTGAAAGGAAATGTAGGCTTGGCAGGGTATGGTGGTGTTTTTCATAATGAAGAAAAATAAATACTTTGGATGTATGTTGGATTCATGGGAATTGAAAGTAGCAATGCAGTTGGGTCTTGATGTTGGTATGCAAATTTACATATTCCAAGGCTTCCCAAAATTGGTGGTACAGGGTGATTCTCAAATCATCATACTGATGTTTCAGAAACTGTAGAATGGATTATCCCTATGCAAGGTATCAAATAACTAGCACCTAGAAGAAAGTCTGGAAAACATTGTTACCTCTCTATGCCATATTGCAATCCTTGTTCTTTCACATGTCCATAGAACGAAAATTTTTGTAGCAGATCGCTTAGAAAACAAAGGAGCCAAGCAAAGATGAAACTCTTTGGACATGGAGTAGAAAATAGTCCCCGAGGGGAATCTCAAAGTGGACTGTTAGGCCCTCACAGACAAGTACTACCTTTACCCCAATAGGGTGATAGGGGGGAGGGGATAGATTTCAAAGTAGAAGATCATGTCCTAGGTCAATGTTATGAGATCCTACTAGACATCCCAAATGTATCCGAGCCTATCTAATTTTTTTTGTTCTATTCCTGTTGGGCATGTACTTTTTGGATATGATAGCTATACAATAATTATGTTTGATTACGTCAGATACTATTTCTATTTTTTAATGATAACACTTATGGCCAATTTGGCCTAGACTATATGGACATAGGATATATTTTTCTGTTGCTTCTCTGGTTTCCCTAGTGGAGAACCAACACACAGAGCATATATATATATATATATATATATATATATATATATCCTTGCTAGCTTACAAAAAAATTAAAAAATTACATGTATTTATAAAATCTAATACAAAATAGAAAAAAAGATATAATTTAATCATTCTCATATGTCAAACACACACACACACACACACACACACACACACACACATATATATATTAGCTTACAAAAGAAAATAAAAATACATGTATTTATAAAATCTAATACAAAATAGAAAAAAAACATATAATTTGATCATTCTCAAGACCATGTGAAATGGATAGATGTGTTCAAGACCATTATAGTTAACACCTCCCTAGCTAGGAGGGAGTGTTGATATTATGGCAGGTGTGGGAGGTATTAACCTCCATGTGCAACCTTTGGCTAGAATAGAATATTTCGAAATCAAGAGAAACGCTAAACAAATGTGTTAAAACCCTAGAAGACAAGTCGATTTAGTAAAATAATTAATATTAAAGTATTATCTTCTAAAAGGACAAGTTGACCTAGACATGTGACAAGAACCATTATAAATAGAGGGCCCTCTAGCTCATTTGTACTCACTCACCTCACTCACTCTCTCAAGTATGGTGCAAGTTTGGAGCTGCAACTGCAAGGATAGAAGGTGGATCTTTTGGGGTGGTTCTTGGTCTCTCTCTTTAGCACTATCTAGTCTAAGATATGCACCCTACCTCTTAGCATCTCTTGGTGGTATTCTGGATGGCATTCTTGGTGGTATTATGATATTCTTTGTGGTATTCTCGGTAACTGCAACTGCAACTACTGCAGTTGAGTAGTCTTCTTGTTCTATGGTTTTAGGACTTTTTGGTGAGCTATCTTTGGAGAAAGATGCGCTCTCCTGGTTATTTGTTGGTTCTAGCATTGCTTCGAGAATCATTCTATCTAGCAAAGGTTATGGTGCTCGGGGGTGGCTGCGTGCCTATGGTTGGGTGACAATATTGTGATATTGTCTATGGTAAAACTAGCACATCGAATATTTTAACATATGAAACAATGATCTGAAAATGAAAAGGTTTGTGTATAAAAAAATGGAAGTGGAAAATGTATATGTCTTGGGAAATTGAATCAAGTTGCAAGCACATGAAATTATTGAGTTTTTACTTAAAATGAACAGCAAAAAATGTCATACAGAACCATCAAAATAAGCACATAACACAACAAAATGATAAAGGAGTTCACCCCTCTCTTGGGCTACATCTCCTGGTCCAACTTCCAATGGATCATTTTCATTATATGCTCAAAAGTGTTAATACAATGATTTACAATGCTCAGAATGCAAAATAGATGGCTCCAATGGCTCCAAAATGTCCAAAAACCCATGTCTAGGCTCTTTCTACACCTGGTTTGGCCAAAAAATATCCTTCTCTGAATTTTTTCCCAAAAAACTGATGTCTCTTCTCTTCAAAACACACTCACTATGAAAAAACTCGGCCCGTACCTCGCCAAACCTAGCTTCCCCATGCAATCTAGGTTGTGGGCTATTTTGGCGTGCCATTAGAGTGGCCAACGCCCTTTCCGGCGGAGATTCCAGTCGTATGGCCCATGTGGCCAAGGTCTAGCGCTATTTTTCCGCACCTGTCGACCGACCCCCTCCATGACTCCGGACCCTCAGACATATTGGAGGTGTAGCAAGGTTGGTGACTAGGGCTCGGGCTTAGCCCTGACCTTTTTCCCGCTGAACTAAACCAAACTCTAGTTTAAATATAAGTTTCAAACAATATGGTTAAGAATCACATGGTAGGTGGGCTGGTGACGTGACCTATGCGAAACCCTTTCCCCTTTCTTGGAGGTCACGGGTTATACCCCCACAGAGCGAAACCAAAATTTTATACAACAAATGGATGCCACGTGCTGGCCCAACATTGGGCAACGTGGCACCCTGCGATTGGTCCAATGCAACACTCAAATGCCCAGTCACCTACCATGTGTTGTGTTAGCACTGAGAGTCATCCTTTGAATGCAAGAGGATAAGCCTAGTACCCATCAGAATGTTTGGTGGATGTTGGTTTTATGAATGGCAGTCAAATGGACAAAAATCAGTACAAGAATGATTTTAACACAGAAACTGGACAGGAAATGCACAACAAAGTGAGGGCCTCATTAACTTCAGTCAGTGATTTGAGTTTAAATGTGAGCAGAAGGAAGACTTACTGAGAGAGGTGAACAAGACCACTATGGTCATCCGACTTTCAAGAAACTTTGTGAAGAAAAAATCAGGCTCAAAAGCACTCTTGAACTCAAGTTTCATACACTGAAATATGTCACAACAACATAATAATCAAACCTACATTACCGTGCGACTACAACAACTCGATTGGATCCTCCATGTCTGATCCTTTTAGCGTAAGAGGGAATAAGATAACAAAGAAGATGACTAAAACTGGTCACAACAATACTGTAATCAAACCTACATTACAATAGAACTACAACCCTCGACTGGATCCTCCATGCCCCACCATTTTAGCAAAATTTTTACAAAGAGATGAGAGAAGTTGATTTCTATTAATGTGAAAGTCTCAAGTTTGATACATAACCAGAGAACATCTCTGACATCAAAACATTACACAATAGGGAGCTTTTCTCAACCAGTTGACGACCTTAACAAAATATTGAACTGATCTATTTATACTCAGATCGGTCCACAACTACCAGGAGTGTGATATGGCCACTCCATTAAAAGACTTTTGTCTGTGCCTTCTTCTGTCAGACTGTGTGTGTGTCCTTCTATCAGACGTGAGATCAAATCAGCATGGGCCTATAGGAAAACCATCCATAGGGGTACCTCGGGATGATAGTTCTGTCTCTATGGCCAGATCCTCCACGCCTTCTATTTATGGAGTGAGTCGAGGTTTCAACCACCACTCATTTTTCATTAACTTCTTTTTCTCGAGATCGTAACAAGGCTTAATGTCTAGGGGGTGGCCACGTGCTTCTCTTGGATTGGATGTCTTATAAGAATGTTATTGCGGGGTTGTTGAAAGTGGTTTGAACTCACACAACTTTTGAGCCCTCAATTCACCACCTTCTGCCACGTAGATTTTTCGATATACCATGGTTTCAATTGTGGGACCGCTCAAGAATTTTATCTTTCGAGCATGTTGCGTACCTGCAATGGAGTGTGGCCATCGATTTTCCCCCGATCTATGATCTGGGCACCATTTCTAACTTAGCGCCCCTATTAATGTTTATCTATTCACCGACTCTAGGATCCTCCTAACCTCGTTTAGAGTTGACGTTCATTTTGGTGCTAAACGAAAACACCTCTCGGAGGATGATATGACATGGAACCCTGACGTCATTATGCTGACGTGTCGCAGACGGGTGGGGTGACATGTGTCACTCAAATTTAGGCTAAATACAAGTCCAAACATGATTGAAATGAGTGCCATGTGTCAACACTAGATGGATATCACGTGCTTTGGACTTCAGAGCCCGAGAGGGTTCTACATGTAGAGTTGGCATAAATATGGGCCTGGAGTGACGCGTCGATCTGAAACGAATGTTGAAGCTTCGAAGTGAATGATGACCATTGATTTAGATAGTCACGTGACGACGATCGGTGGACTTTGGGAAAAATCACTCCGGATGAAATCAAGAGTAGGAATCTTGAAACTCCCGAAGCCTGGATTCCCGAAGTAGATATATACTGTCCGATGGAGAAGGACGCGTGACACTTGATCTGCAACTCCGAGTGAAAATGCTTTGGATGAAACTGGGAGTCGAGATCCTGAAACTCTCGAAGCCCATATTCTCGAAGTAGAAATTGACCATCCGATGGAGAAGGATGCGTGGCGCTTGATCTGCGACTCTGGGAGAAAATGCTTCGGATGAAACTGGGAGTTGAGATGCTAAAACTCCTGAAGCCCAGATTCTCAAAATAGATATTGACTATCCGATGGAGAAGGATGCGTGGCGCTTGATCTGCAACTCTGGGGCTTCTTCCTAGCCACTAATCCTTGTGCTACTTTCAAATCCCAAAAGACTGAGAGCCGTTGATCTGAAATGCTCCTGGGATCTCCGCTGTTGAAAATTGAACTTGCCTGTTTGTTTGATTCGAGTCGATAACGGATCACTTTGAGTGTTGCACTTTGTTCCCATGGATGTTGCCTACGTAAACCAATATTTGGACGACTTGCTGTGGGCTTGGGAAAACAAAATGACCAAGGATTGAAACAAAAGGCAATGAGTGTTCATCCTTAGAGAAAAACAGAAAAGCTTCGGGCTGAGATCAGTCGAAGGGAAAGTTTTTAGGACCTGGCCTATGAACGAGGGAGAGAGACGAGGAAAGGATACAAGCTCAGGTATTATCAACACACACCTACGACCTTTGATAACTTCATTCGATAACATTGGCTCCACAAGGGATGGCATGCTCCCTGTGAGCTACCAAGAACGCACAATTTTAGTGCTTTAGCTTTGGGTTATGGAGTCTCTTATTCAAAATATAAATAAAAGGAAATGTTAATTACAATGGTGGGATGCCGATCACGTCCTTGACAAAATATTTTTTTAGAAAGTTCCCATTGACAGTGTTGTTGGGAAAAACACCCTATGGACTAGCAAATTAGGGTCTGACTTTGCATGCAGATTTGACCGAATAGAAACTACTTTTTTACCTACATCCCAAGATTTACACCCCTTTTTCTCAGTAAATGCATGGAAAAGGACCACCTACCTTATTACCAGAGTTCGATGTAGATCCTTCGTTGTGCTTGATTACTTGTTTGCGCTGCTCCTTCCAAAGATGACCTGCACTCAAGACAAACAAAAACTATGCATGCATGCTACTTCTATACTCAAGGGTTAGAAATCAAACATAAACCAATCGAATCATAGACAGCTCATGAATTGGGATGGGAAAAACATTCTTTTTATTACGTAAAGTGAATCAACTTACAAAAGCTGAGACCGACCACCGTTCCTTGAACCTGATCCTGGGCTCCTCTTCTTCTATCCTTCAACTACTTTGTATTAAATCTCCTTTGGCATGAGGAAATGATAAAGGGTTGGGACAATGGAATATGTAAATGGGCAGAGTTTCTTTGCTATATTTTTTCCTCTTCCAAATGGTACCCCTACCCCTTCTTTTATAGGCTAGAAGGAGCTAGGGTTTTGGATGAACCCTCAACCATGCATGGCCAGGAGTTTTAGTTAACTGACCCATAGCTTTTTGTTCCGTCGGAAACTTTTCTTTTTTTGTGCTTTGGTAGGTACACATGGGCTGTTGTGAGTCAGCCAGCGTGTACACGCGTGCAGTAATGGGTTAGGGCGCGTGGGCCTTTACACAAGAGGATTTTCAAAGAGTTGTTCAACATAGTTTTGACAAAGAATGGATATGAGTTGGCCTGATGCCAGGTAAGCATATGTGGTGCAATTTAGGGTTATAACAAATGCCCCCTAATGTGTGAGGTCAGAAGAGCATCTGATGGCCGAAATACATTACCAATCTTTACTGATGTGTCAAACAAGTGAGCCCAAGGATCATGAACCAGGAGGCGTCGTATACAAAATAACAAATGTCTCACCGAGGTGGGCATACCCATGCTCGGGATAAAATAGAACCATGGATACCAATCAAATACACTATAGATCCATGTCAAATAACTATAAAGAGTAGCCGCGAATAATACACAGCGGAGCTACATCTCGAAATCAGAAAGATATACATGTAGAGTATCCATCTTCCAGAAGCTGATTCGGCCTGATGGCTGGACTTCAGAGCACGAGAAACAACTTCAAAATATTCCAAAACTCGGGTAGGAGTGTAATATGAGTGTACGACTGCACTACCCAGAGGTCTTCGACGTCTCGTCAGTCATGGACTTGATAATCTTGATGATCGGACTGAAGGTTTCAGTGATTTCGAACAAGGACTTGATTGGACATTCAAGATGGCCGGGTATGTGGACAAGAGACATATTGCAGAGGGGCCGACTCAGGCTTAGTGACAAACTTCCCTTGGACAATAGCACGACAAGTGATAAGACTTAGGCAGCATATATGTTAATCATAAGTCTACGAAGCAGG
>JASDQU010308861.1:26079-36627 GCA_032191745.1 Picea mariana | reverse complement strand
CATGTAAAGGGTACAAGTCGTCCCTACCTTAATATGTCTAATATTAAATGTAAAAGATAAGTAATAATAATAATAATAATAATAATAATGATGATGATAAATATATTATGTCTTAGAGAGGTCGACCCTATTGTGCCAATAGACACTTCAGTTGATAGGACAAGTCTAATATAAGTAAAGGGAAATCTCCCATTGTAGACACACACCTTACTTGTGAGTTTGGAAATTTAAGCAAGTACACTTTTTTGGCAAAAGGTGCGCACCTCTCTTGGGCACTAGAGTTCTAGGGTTTTATGCACCCTCTTGTGTGCTAGGTATTTCTTGTTGGTAAAGGTCTTTCTCTTGAAGATCATAGCAAAGGATTTGGCTGTGTTTTCTTCTCTTGTTGAGAAGGGTTTCCCAGGATACATTTTGTGTTCTTGTGCATGGTGCTTCTTCTTGTGATCTTGGTTGCTGCATCATTTATGATTATGGTTAAATGATGAAATGGAATGAACTTCATGTTTAACCTAATGCTTATGAAAAATCAACAATTAAATGCCGAGAAGAAATTGTCAACAAGATCCCATACTTCATTTATGTAGGCCCTTAATCTATGGTGCTTAGCCTGATACATATTTCTAACCTGATGGACAATTAACTCAACATCTTCAAATATTGCTAGCTCCTCAATATTCATATCTTTTATAGCTCTTAGACCCAAAACAAGTGCCTCATATTCTGCCACAATGTTTTTTGTTTCAAATTCAAGCTTAAAAGACAAAGATATGGTCTCCTGGGTAGGGGAAATGAAAACTACCCCAGCCCCAACACTTTCTTTGGAAGAGGCTCCCTCAAAAAACATTTTCCAAACATAGACCTTGGAAGGAGGGTCTTCACAAGAGGTGATGGGATTATTTTTTACTTCAATAGGTGCTTGAGGACCATCAATGAGTTGTAACATACTGGTCCCTAGATTAGTGTCTACTGCAAAAATGGGGTGGTTGGTCAGATTTGCTTCATCACTGATAATGTAAGCAAGTTGAGCTTCCCTGTAAAGCCTTCTATGCTCTCCCCCAAACATAGGAATATTGGCATATGAATGATCCATCTACAATGTGCCCCCCAATCTTTTAATCCAAGATCTAGACAAGAGCATCCCAAATTTAGGGGGGGGACATCAACAACCACAATATCCATGACCATGCTTTTCATTGGAAATTGGAACAAAGAAACAACCAAGTCTTTGATAACCCTGAGGCACTTCACCTTACTGGAATCAAACGAGTACAGGTCATGGTAAGTTTTTTTAACCTCCAACACAAGTTCCTCGATGACAATCTTAGGCATGTGGTTGTGAGATGCCCCTGAATCCATCAAGCAGTTGTGCAACACCTTATCGTGGATGTTCAGTGAGGTATAGAAAGGAGGGGAGGAGTCATCTCTATCCTCAACCAAAGGTCCCAGTATGAAAATACGATTTTCATCTTGGAGGTTGACTGAATCAGTGGTATGAGATGAAGGCTCAGGCTGTAGCACTTTGGGGAGGTATCTTTTGAAATCTTAAATTTTGACAAGCTCCAAGAAAGGTACATGAATTTTAATCTTTTGAATCTCATTCTCAAAGATAAAATAAGAGGGAGGTTTCAGAATCTCTTTTACTTCTAGGATAGGGATCTTAACCACTGCCTGGGGGTTTTGTGCTTCTTTTTCATTGCTGCTAGCTGCCACCTCTTTACTAGGATTCCCTACTCTAGTAGGTTGATCAGTAATATCGGGCTTTCCTTCTTTCTTCTTTGACCTAAGGTAATATCTATTTGGGTCGCTACTGGTCCTCTCTCCTTTTCTCATCTCATTAAGTTGACTGTCCATGAGAGATTCTTCATATGTGAATTGAGTTAAATGAGGAGATGAAGAGGTGTCACCAAGACAATGTATTTCCAGATCAACATCTTCTTCTTCTCCTTCTTCATCAGTAACTAGGTTATTTTGGAGAGGGTCTTGGACCTTTTGATCGTCCCTATCCATGTTTCTTTGATCTCTTTGGATGATCTGAGGAGCATTATTGGTTCTTCTGAAATTACCCCTATTATCGGTATTTTGGGGGTTCTTATAGCTCTGCCTTCCTTCACATTTCAATTTCTCCATTTCGGTAGAAAGTGATTTTACCAGTTTTGTCAATTCATCCACTTAAGGGTGGGCAACAGAGGAAACAAAGGTTGAAGATTTAGACCTACCCTTTCTTCTGTCTCCATCGGCCTTACTCCTAAGTTTGTCAACTACCAATATATTGGATTCTACTTCAAGGGATGCATCTTGCATATGAGCCAAGGAGGTATCTCTTTTTTCTCTCAACAGGAGGAAAAACTCAGGGTCAAAAGCAATAGAATAAGTAATCTTGGTAGAGGTTTATGTAGGATTAATTTCAGTGGGAATCTTATTGTACATATTATTGAATCTCTTCGAGAAGTCTGAAACAAATTCCTCTTCTTCTCCCTTAAGTGCCCCAAATTCTGTAATATAATAAAGTAAATATTTTTTATCCCCCCAATGTCTTAAGAATGAATCATCCAAAGCCTCAATCCCACCAATAGATCCAGGAGTTAATCCCCTGAACCATTTCCTAGCCTCACCATCAAGGCTCTATACAAAAACTCTCATCCAGACATCTTTATCTGCAATGTTTTGATTACCTGCATAACTATAAAAAGATGAAAGGTGTTCTTTTGCGGTTATGTATTCCTCCCCTGTGAACTTGGGGATGTACTTAAGGTAGTATCCATATGGGAGAGAATTCACAGGTTGAGGTAAAACAAGAGGGGCATATCTAGTAGCCACTATGTTAGCCATCTTGTTTCTAGGAGTATTAACACCTGCCATTGGGATGTGAACTATAGGAGAACCAGGGGGAGATGGAGTTGGGACAAGTACGACTGTAGCTGTGTTTCTGGGGGAAAGGGGAAATGATTAAGTGTTGGGGGAGAATGATATAGGGTTCAAAGGAAAATAAGTTTCCCCCTCTTTGGATACAACAAATTTAATAGGAGGAGTAGGAAATCCCAAAGTGGGAAAATATTCTAGGCTTTTGGGTCTAAACCACTTTACAATATTAGTGGAAACATGAGTTTCAAAACTTTCTCTTTCCAATTGAAGACTATAAGGGTGAAGTTCAGCAGGAAAGCTTCCAAAACTTAAACTTCTAGAAACTCTAGCAGATGATATAAAAGGAGAATTAGATACAACTACTGGAGTTTTAAAAGAAGAATCATGTAAATCACCAGAGTCACCTAGTACAATAGCTGAAAGTCCTTCTTGAGAGGCCTTTCCTTTCATGATAATATTCTCTGGGTCAGCTTCAGGTGTTTTTAGAGGTAGTTGTGGAGTAGACCTCGTGTGTCTGCATTTAGGATCCACAACTGAAACAGTGGAGTCACTAGGTGAAATTTCCAATCTTCAAGGTACTAATTTTTTATGCACCTTCAGAATCAAGATTTATTTGTCATTCAATCCTAGGGAAATGTCTTCAATTTGCTCCTCGACAGCAGTGCCATTAATGTTAGCACTGAGAGTCACCCTCTGACTGCAAGAGGATAAGCCTAGTACCCATCAAAATGTTTGGTGGATGTTGCTTTTATGAATGGAAGTCAAATGGACAAAACTCAGTACAAGAATGATTTTAACACATAAATTGGACAGGCAATGCACAGGGAAGTGAGGGCCTCATTAACTTCAGTCAGTGATTCGAGTTTAAGTGTGAGCATAAGGAAGAATTATTGATAGAGGTGAACAAGAACACTATGGGCATCTGACTTTCAAGCAGCTTGGTGAAGAAAAACTCAGGCTCAAGAGCACTCTTGAACTCAAGTTTTAGACAATGAAATATGTTACAACAACATAATAATGAAACCTACATTACCATGCAACTACAACAACTCGACTAGATCCTCCATACCCGATCCTTTCAGCGTAAGAGGGAATAATACAACAAAGAAGCTGATTAAAACTGGTCACAACAATACTATAATCAAACCTACATTACAATAGAACTACAACCCTCGGCAGGATCCTCCATGCACGAGTGTTTTAGCATAGTTTTTACAAAGAGATGAGAGAAGTTGTCTTCTATTAATACGAAAGTCTCAAGTTTGATACATAACTAGAAAACAACTCTAACATCAAAAAATTACACAGTAGGGAGCTCTGCTGAACCAGTTGACGACCTTAACAAAATCTTGAACTGATCTATCTATACTCAGATCGGTCCACAACTACCAGGAGTGTGATCTGGCCACTCCATTCAAAGCCTTTCGCCTGCACCTTCTTCTATCAAACTATGCATGTATCCTTCTGTCAGACGCGAGCTCAGATCGACATGGGCCTACAGGAAAACCGTCCATAGGGTTACCTTAGGCTGACAGTTCTATCTCTATAGCTAGATCCTCCACGCCTTCTATTTATGGAGTGAGTTGAGGTTTCAACCACCACTCCTTTTTCATTAACTGTTTTTTCTCAGGATTGTAACGAGGCTTAATGTCTAGGGGGTGACCACACACTGCTCTTGGATTGGATGTATTATAAGAATGTGATTGCAGGGCCATCAAAAGTGGTTTGAACTCACACAACTTTTGAGCTCGCAATTCACCACCTTCCGCCATATAGCGTTTTCGCTATACCATGGTTTCAATTGCGAGACCACTCAAGAATTTGATCTTTCAAGCATGTTGCGTCCCCACAATGGAGCGTGGCCATTGATCTGGCCCCGGTCCACGATCTGGGCACCTCTGATGACTTAGCACCCCTGATAAAGTTTATCTTCTCGCCAACTCTAGGATCCTCCTAACCCTGTTTAGAGATGACACTAATTTTGGCATTGAACGAAAACACCTCCCGGAGGATGATCTTACATGGAAGCCTAATGCCACCATGCTAATGTGTCACGGACGGGTGGGGTGAAATGTGTCACTCAAAAATAGGTTGAATACACGTCCGAACATTCTTGAAATGAGTGCCATGTGTTAGCGCTAGATGGATGCCACGTGCTTTGGACTTCGGAGCCCGAGAGGGGTCTGCATGTAGAGATGGCATAAATATGGGCCCGAAATGAATGTTGAAGTAATGAAGTGAACGATGACCATTGATTCTGATAGACATGCGGTGACGATCGGTGGAATTCGGGAAAAATTACTACTAATGAAATCGAGAGTAGGAATATTGAAACTCCCGAAGCCTGGATTCCCAAAGTAGATATTGATCGTCTGATGGAGAAGGACGCTTGGTGCTTGATCTGAAACTCCGGGAGAAAATGATTTGGATGAAACTGGGAGTCAAGATGTTGAAACTCCCAAAGCCCAGATTCCCAAAGTAGATATTGACCATTCGATGGAGAAGGACGCGTGGCGCTTGATCTACAACTTCAGGAGAAAACATTTCGGATGAAACTGGGAGTCGAGATGATGAAAATCCTGAAGTATGGATTCCTGAAGTAGATATTGACCATCCGATGGAGAAGGACATGTGGTGATTGATCTGCAACTCTGGGGCTTCTGCCTAGCCAGTAATCTTCGCGCTACTTTGAAATCCCAAAGACCGAGAGCCGTTGATCTGAAATGCTCCTGGGGTCTCTGTTGTTGAAAAATGAACTTGCCTGTTTGTTTGATTTGAGTCCATAAAAGACTTCTTTGAGTGTTTCACTTTGTTCCCATGGTTGTTTCCCGTGTAAACCAAGATTTGGATGGCTTGTTGCAGGCTTGGGAAAATAGAATGACCAACGATTAAAACAAAAGGTGATGAGTGTTTATCCTTAGATAAAAACATAAAATCTTTGGGCCGAGATCAGTTGAAGGGAAAAATTTTAGGACCTAGCCTGTGAAAGAGGGAGAGAGAGGGGGTAAGGATACAGGCTCAGGTACTATCAACATGCACCTATGAACTTTGAGAAATTCATGTGATAACATGTCGACTATCTATTGGTCCACTTCACCACACAATCGCGCCACTTGCCTAGTCACCTGCCCGGTCAACCCTGTTGTTACTGGACAAATCGGTAAGTGCTAACGTGAACTAATCTCCCTAACTTCAATAATAAATTAGAACAAAACATGACAGAATACAAACTTCTCCTTAGATTTCCATTGTAATGTATACTATTTCAATGAGGGATAAACAACATACCATTTAAACATTGTTTGATCCTTGCTAGCGTTTTCCTTGCTCCATCTCAAGGTCTGCGGGATGTTGAACCTATTGAGAAACACAAACCAACAAAGAGAGAGAAACGACATATATATTCCAATGAAACCTATGCATAAGATCAAGGAGCTATGCAATAAAAACGGAGACACTTTTATAGGAAATGAATCTATTACTGCATTATATTGATGTAAGTGGAGAATACAACCTATGCCTTGATGTTGCAAGGTCCCTTTCGATGGCCCTTTTCCTCAACACACACATGTTTACTCCAATTGTTTTGATGAAGAGTATACACAACCTAACTTGGAAAGCTAAAGAAAATCTATCACAAGCACAATCTTTAGCATAATTCTTCATATATAAGCCAACCTAACTTTTCCCATGAGAGATCCCTCCTTATATAGAGTGAAGAGGGATGGATGAAGAGATTAGGATGATCCAACTAAATCAGAGAAGTGAGTGAGATCCAAACTGATTGGAGGCCACCTCATCTTTTTGAAGATTGCATTCTAGAACCTTCGAGAAATTCTTCTTTTTCCTTTGTTTGAGCATCGTTGCACCCTCAACATGAGAAACCTGTGATGACATCACATGCCACTGTGGTGCAACATGTGATGATTTGGGATCGTCGCACCCTTAACACTGGCAAGGTGCGACGATCTTATTTGATAGGGTTTTTCAATAAGGAAAAGATGATTCCATTTCTCAAGGAAAATCTTATTTCTTCAATAGCCTTCAAGGAACAGGGAAATAGACGATACACATATCATCAAAGGTCACAGGGGTGACGAAAATAATGTGTAACAGAATTCCCCCTAAAGTATGAAGTTGGAAACGTGTGACAGGAGAAATACTTTGTAGAATGTGTGTGTCAAGAACAAGGAGCACATCAGTCAGAAACTTGTCAACAAACAAGAATTACCATAATAACATATCATTTACTGAGGTAGGAATTCCCATACTCAAAATACAAGTGACCCTAAGCATAAGTGTCAAGTGAATCATGGCCACCAATCATACATTTTGGATCCACGTCATTATGATTCAACATAGCCACGTGAAATACATTGTGGGTCTATGCTATAAAGACTTAAATTTGGACATAGCCATGAGAAATACATGGTGGATCTATGTGTCAGTACAAACTTATGAATACTCCATTGCAACCTAGATCCATGTGACAACATCCATGGTCTTCATTTCCATCGTCTTGAAGTACGAATCTATCCATGTGATTACAGATGTTGAAGTCGAACATGGTAGAAACCACTTGATTTCCGGTCATTAATGAATACCATTAACACATGCGAGAGAAATCACCATTGATGTCAATGACCCCCAAGGTACTCTAGTACAATCCAACGAATATGAATTAATGAGATGAATTCGAACATTCGATGGAATTTTCCAATCAGGGGCCAATATTGTGAACCCACTGTCGAAAATGAGGAAACCTGCCATTGAAGCATGCATGCTCCAAGGTACTAAATGATTTTTAAGTTTAATTCATGGACAATGAGTTGAAGTCAATAGGAAAAGACTCGTCATAGGAGGGCCTTAATGTATCCCCCATCAATGAAATGAAACATGTAACATATTTGAATTAGATCAGAGTATAAAGTGATTCAGGACTGACTCAGGGAAGATCGACATGGTAAGAGTTTGAGGACTTCAGATGGCCTACTCGATAGAAGGATCATTTCGGTTGAACTTCTCTTGAACATATGAATGACATGACAATTATATTGGAAGCATTGACTCAAGGAGGACCAATATACATACTTTCATATGATCAAACGAGAGACAAATGGATTTCCCAACCCAGATACAACAATGAAAAGGGGTGTCATGTTCAAGAGTGATTTATTGCCACTAACATAGATACAAATAAACATTTCTTTCCCAATTTCCCCCCACCATTTCTGGCAAGTACCTCTTTATTTTTACACAAGATTGAGGAGGATAACATATGCTTGAACTGTAAGCTCATCATTTGGATGAGTCCCTCAGAGTATTTTTAACGAACCTTAAGAATGAGTGGTTTGGTTCCCATATGGGCCTTTTGATGTTTGTTTTATGAGTCCAAGGAAAGAAAACTCAAGGGTTTTTCATGTTTAGAGAGTCTAAAAACACTTAAAGAAAACTCCAAAATGTCCTTTTTCGTAAAGTAGTCTAATGAGACCGAAAAAAGATATAATCTACCGCTCAACAGACATTTTATTCAAATACTTTAACGAGTGTGAAAATAACAAGATCACTCGACAATCTTTTCATGTTTAGGGATTTTGAAAAGAGATTAAAGAGGACTCCAGGGAGGTTCCTTGTTCGTATAGCCTTTACGAGTTTGAAAAAGAGATAAAATTTTACTCGGTTACATTCTCATAGATTTATGAGCGTGAGAAAGAACAAAGACTATGCTCGACGTTTTTTACTGAAAAAACTTAAAAGCATATTCACATTAAACGATTTGCAAAAAAACACGTAAAAAATGATTAAAGGTTTGATCCATATCAAAATATCCAGTCGTCTGACCTATATCCTGCAATATTGACACTTTGAAATGTTCATTAGGGTTAACATAGATGAAAAATAATTTAATTTTAGGTAAAAAAATGGTAAAATAGTTTAAATAAGTTAAAACTAATTCATTTTTACCATTCTATTTGTATTTCACTAAAACTAGTGTCAAAACCCCCATTTTTACCTGATATTCAAGTGACTATTCCGACGCAATTATGTTGGCAAATATTTAACAGACAGTGAATGCTTGTCATTGATGGCAAGTACAGTAATGATGGCAGAGGATTGTTGACAAGAATCATCAATGTAAAGATCAGAGTAAGCGGAACAAAGTAAGCTCGGGAGGAGAAGCATTTCTGATCGTTGGAAGAGAAGCATTTTTTATCGTTGGATCCCATTCAAAATTCTCAAAAGAAGGAGGACCATCAGATCTATTAGTAGAAAAGAAGAATGTGCAGAAGAGGAGGACAAATCTTAGCCGTCAGATCTGAGTGCAAGGATCAACCATCGTTGGATCATGAAGAACCTGCACGTTCATTAAAGTGCAAGGAGAAACGGGCATACACAGTCCCGAAAGAAGGAGGACCGTCCATCTTTGGGCATGATACATGGACATAGATCAACATTTCACTGACTGGAAAGTCAAAAGTAAGAAATGATCCAACCTCTCATCTCCCGAAATCGTGATTTAATCAAATCCGTCAGTTCGAGGTGTGATCTAGACCGTCGACTCCATTTCAGAGTTTCGCGACTCGCGACTTGAAGAGGCAAGAAATATGACCATTGAAATTGCGATATGCGAAATCGCGATTTAATCGCATCCATCAGATCAAGGTGTGATTTGGACCATAGACTCCATTTTGGAGTTTCGCGACTCGCGAATTGAAGAGGCAAGAAATATAACCTTTGAAATTGCGATTTATTCACAGTCGTCAGATTGAGGTTTGTTCTGGATCGTTGATCTGAGCTCCATCTCGGAGCTTCGCCTATCGCGACTTGAAGAGGCAAGATACATAACCGTCGAAATCACGATATGCGAAATCGTGATTTATTCACATCCGTCGGATCGAGGTTTGTTCTGGACCATTGATCTGAGCTCCATCTTGGAGCTTCGCCTATCGCGAGTTGGAGAGGCAAAATACATAATCGTCGAAATTGCGATATGCAAAATCACGATTTATTCACAGCCGTCAGATCGAGATTTGTTCTGAACCGTTGATCTGAGCTCCATCTCAGAGCTTCGCCTATCGCGAGTTGGAGAGGCAAGATACATAACCGCTGAAATCACAATATGTGAAATCGCGATTTAATCCCAGCCGTTAGATCAAGGTGTGATCTAGACCGTTGATTTAAGCTTCATTTCAAAGTTTCACCTATCACAACTTGGAGTGACAAGGACCTCCATCGAAGGAATAAGGAGATGCGAATTCACGATGATATATGGACCGTTGATCTCAGCTCCATCTCGGGGTTTCGGGGATCGCGACTTGGAGAGTCGAGATGCCTCATCTCCAAACTCACAAAATGCGAATCCGCGAAAAGAACTTTATGTATGAACACTTGGTCATGGCCTTGGTCATATTGAGGAAGGAGCTAGTGTAGAAAAGCTCTGTATCGGAGCTTCGGAGATCACGACATGAAGTGTCGAGACACTCTGCCACAGGAATGTCGAAATGCCGAAACCCGATTTAAAGGCAAGGTTAATAAAGTTCATCCAACGGTGCAGATAAAATTGAATATGATCAGAGGGCTATAGTTCTCTCTCACAGTTAATTTATCAGTTACGAATCTATTAGCGAAACAGATTCATGATTCCTGATCGGTTGGCATTTCATTTTCTCAGACAGTTTTTCTTTT
>JASDQU010308860.1:141709-166449 GCA_032191745.1 Picea mariana | reverse complement strand
ATACGATTAACTTAATAGTTAAGACTGATTTTTAAATGAGATTAGGATAATAATGAATTAATAGAGGATTAGCGCATCGGGAAATCGGGAAATCGGAACATCGGGATTTAAAGTGTATTGAACTTTGTTATTTTCAAACCGCGAACTCCGATATCCCGATGTTTATTTAGAAAAAATTAAAATTTTATCATTGGTTTTTTCAGAATATTATTTGAGAAAGTATTTGGCATATTCATAGATTAATCTTCAATCATTTTCTTTCCAGAATGAGTCTCGAGTGTATTTCGAATTCATTAGATCTGGAAAAATTTAATAATGCAAAGACTCCAGGATACCAAAATTTGTTCAAAAAAACAAAATTTTAGTTCTGTTTCAACAATGGGTTGGACATATTAGCCAAGTTCCTTGAAGACCTGACAACATTTCCTGAAGATACCACAAAGTTGCAGGTAAGTTCCTTTAGAAATCCATTCCAGGAAATTCCTTGGTTGTTTACAAGAATAACAGGACAGGAATCCATGGCAAGCATTTCCCATGTAGTTATTTATATTTTGTACTTCATAGTTAAGGAAAAATTCATTTTCG
The DNA here is from genome assembly GCA_032191745.1 of Picea mariana. Classification (NCBI taxonomy): domain Eukaryota; kingdom Viridiplantae; phylum Streptophyta; class Pinopsida; order Pinales; family Pinaceae; genus Picea; species Picea mariana. The sequence continues at coordinate 165,864 of JASDQU010308860.1, read as the reverse complement.
ATTGGGGGAAGCCAATTTCCATTGAAATCTGTTCCCATTTGTCATGCTTCAAAGAATCGAATAAATTTTATATGTCATCTTACTTGATTTTTGCAATAGTGCATTGTTTTCCATTTCCAAAGATGTATCTTCCCAAGAAAATAAATTGTGGATTTGACCCAGTAACATTATAGCACTAGGCCCTGTGGAGGCATAAGTCCTCCCATTATTTTTATGAAGTTTCTAATGACTTTGTCTCAGTTTTCAAAGATTTATTGTCCAGTAAGGATGCTCCCCAGATGTCTGGCTAGGAAACCAAGTTTTTGAACAGGAAGGGGACACTTGAACAAAACAAAAATCATAGTGTACTAATGGTCTTTGGCTCCAAGGAAAATCCTTCTTTCCTTCCATGCCACATCATGGACAATATGTTTGTTACAGAAAAAAAAAGGCAATAGAACCCAGGGTTGCATTTTTTCCATGACAAGAAAAAAAACAGTTCATTCCTATGCCTTGGAAAGGTATGGACTTTGTGTGTAGAAATGTCAACAAGATTGAAAAATTCACAGGAAATTTCAATAACTTGAACCTAACATATGCTAAAAGGCTAAAAGGGTTCGCCCATAATGGGATTTTTCGAGAACATTTACTAGCAGTTGGATTTAGCATCTCTTTTATCCATAGACTCATGACCAAATATAGACATGGTGACGACAACAATCCTACTTCTAGCGATTGCGAAGTAGAGACATTGCAAAGCACGACTAAATTGTACAGACAACATGGAAAAGTATCCAGTGAAAAGAGTGTCTAGTCCCTCGCCAACACTCCCAAGAGAACGACATCACAGAGCATCACTTCAATGGCCCACCCCAGTAAGAAAGAAACCCATAAATATTCAAACGGAGGAGGAGATAAGAACCCTCCTCACACAAAAATTGATAGTTCTTACAAAGTTCCCCTAATGAAGAAGAGAAAAAACATTGTAGGATAGGCGGACGAACCCAAAATTGAAAGTGAACAGATGCAACTTTAAATTGAAACTGAGCACATGCACAAAATTGGCTTGTCCGCAAACTTGATTCACCATAGTTCCGCAATGGAAATATCTGAGTCTGACATTTTTGACGAACATGAATCCTTCATATTCCAGAGCATTGGTTTTAACAACCAATCTAAAAATACGGTCATCGAAAAGAGAGTTGTAACAAATAAGAAAGGCATGTCTCATACAGATATTAACTTTAGGAAAATGTGTCCATCCCAAATATCCCTATTTCACCGCATAACCGGTGATTCTCTTGATGATTCCATTGTAGGAATTGAAGCAGAGAATGCCAGACTGAAAGACCGCGTCAAGGAATTTGAGGAGGCTTTCATTTCTACCCCAGAGTTTGCTAGCCCTTTAGGAAAAACTGTGCTTGCTACCCCTGAAGCCAAGTTAAAAGTATCCTCCATTCTCCTCACATCGTGTAGATCCATTGCAGAGAATAACATCAAGAAAAGAACGCAGCTAGTTACTGAAGTCTGGGAAACATCACAAAATATAACTTCTTTTGGAAAGAGGGCAAATGATTTGCACGAAAATTTGTAGATGAATTAAAAAAATGATCAACATTTCTATGAATAGATGATGACCCTTTTTTCCAACCATGCCATCAATAGCTCAGATCTGAAAACAAGACAAGAGGATCTCCCCTCCCCAAAGTGGATCAAAAAATTAAAAGCATGTTGGCAAAAGAAAGTTAAGAACCTGCAACTCATTGTTGAATTGTGTGAACAAGCCATATGAGAAAAATAATAATTATTCAGAAGCTTGACCAAAATAGACTTAGCCAGAAGTACCAACGAGGTTCAAGACCCAAACTTAGTCCTCAAATTCTTCTCAATGACCAAAAAATCCTTCGATGAACAACTTGATATTTTAAAGGGTGTTGAGGAAAAGATATGAATTGATCTTACTCAAGCATTTTCAGAATTTACTTGGCTAAATAAAAGTAGATGAGAATATCACCAAATGTTTATAGCCAACAAAAATAACCTCCTAACATCACAAGTATTGATTATGAGTGCTTAGGATAGTCTTTTATCAACAAAAAGCTTGCTGGAAATTCAATTTTTATGTAATTTTCTTAATATATCAGTTGTTGAAATAAATGTAAAAACATAAGTAAAGATACCAAGATGATAATCAAGATAGATGAGACATAAAGCAATCCTTTATTTCATTCCAATTCACCAAAGAGTCATTGTCTTTACAAAACTTCACACAGAAATCTTGGACCAAAGTCAAACTTAGAAATCCCCGATGGAACATACAAAACAACCTCTCACAAAAAACCAAAACTGAACTCTAAAAGTTGGATCAGCTTGCCACAGATTGCTTCCCATTTGACTCTGCACAATAGCCTTTATCATTCATGAAAGTTAATTCACAAACATACAAGTCTACATAGACTATCAAATATAGATCAACACCTCTGAAGAACAAGTGTCTGAATGATTTGACTCAGCCCTGAATATTGCTATCTACAATAAGACCCTGCTATCATAAAAGAGAATTAGGCAGTCATGAATATATGAATGAATGAAAACTGAACTATCTCAACATAAACTCAAAGAACAAACCTTAGCATGCTTTGTGATTCTATCCTCCTCTTGTTCCTCCCTTTCCTCTTGCCTTTAACAAGTTAGAATTGGTTGAAGTAGTTGAACCAACTCATTATTTCAATGAGTTAAAAGAATCAACTAACTTTAGCTAGGGGGACAAGTAATAATTATAATAAGGGTCATAAATAAATAATAACTAGTAGGTGGGACCACTTGTGACTCTCTTTAGTTCATAACAATCATAACAATCATAACATAATCCATTAGTTAAGCAAACACACCTCCTTGTGTCTCCCCTCAAACACATTTACTTTTGGCAATTTTAGCTCATGAAATTTGAAATTATTTTAAAAATAATACTCATATATCCAAAATAAAACATGTCCAAAATCCTTGAAGTCAATCTGTCATTGCAGGGCTTGGAAAATAATAAAAATATGTCTTCCATACATTTCTTCAATCCACATCTATATTAAATATTATGTCTCCAAAATAATAATAAAGTGGTTATTACTGCAATAGTATCCATCAAAAATGAAATGATGATAGCTCACACACACACACACACACACACACATATGCAGTAAAATAATCAAGACCAAATTACCACGCCTGAAATGACAATTTATTATATAACCAACAAACACCATTTAGACACAATCTACACAGGAGTAAGTTTCCTAGGTGATATAGTTCTATCCTTAAAAAAAAAATAGCTCAAGGTGACTTAAAATTGAGCCACCTACTCAACACGATTTTCATCAACAATGGCCAATTCACAATAAATAACGTGCTTGAAACTTAGTGGATATCGCGGAGCATGAAAACAAGTCATCCATACTACAAACAATGTGAAACTGAGAAAAATTCACGGTGCAACAATTCCATTTACCACAACAACATACAATCACAATATAACTCATTATATCATGTTCAACAATTGATTTAGTCACTCGTGATTGACCAAGCTGTGCACACTCAGTTCTATTCAACCCACCAACATAAGGATGTTGTGGGTATGCTTTCTGTATTTATTCAATTCAATCATCATTCGGCTCTAGAAAACCATATTTATTACGCCCCATGTTTTATTTGCAAAACACCATACACAGAACGCGACCTGAGTGAGCAACCCCAAACATTCGTAACCAATGCCAACCATCAACCAAATAATTATAATTGTAAATATTAGTGACTTTGTATCAACTAACATTCACCCATGTGGTAGAGAAACAACCAACCGAACAAGACATGGTAGCTATGCATAACCATGAATCCAATCGACACAGGGCAGAGGCCCTTCCACTTAAAATCACTAAGTGAATTGACATAAGGCGGGTGACTGTAAGGTTCATGTTATTATCACAGAGGGAGTGACGAAAAACTATACCAACATGAGTTGCTATACGACCAATGGGTGAGGCTATATTTGAAGTAATAGACCACAATAACCGAGAACAACTTGGCAGGATCGACAGTCTCCCTATGAAACTCCAGTCTAGAGGGTTAAGGGTCTGCAAGGTAGCCTTTATAGGAGGAACATAACTAACCACAGTGAAACTTTGAGGCCAAAGGTGTAGGCATAAGGAGGACTATGATTCGCTTGTGAATGAGAGACAATTACTTGACAGGGTCGAAACAAGAAAACAAGGCTCTAATTAAACCCAAGAATCATGAAGAAAACCATTCAACCAAGATTTAAACAAACCCTTCAACCAAAAAGTAGTGGTAACAAAGAACTATCACCCAAGAAGGCTAACAACCTCGATGAACTTAAGACTATTATGACAGAACAATCTAGTTTTCATTCAAAACCAAAATTCTACACATTTGCAGCATTCAAGACAAACACTATCCCATACAAATTAGCCAAAATCATTTCATAACCAGAGTGATGTCAAGAATGACCAAAAGAGGCATACTTGCTAATCGATATCCTTAAGACGAGAGGTGGCCGAGCAGTTTAACCCTGCTAAAAATACGGAGCGTGAAAACAACAACAAGATAAAAAAAATAGTTTGTCTAGGGTGGCGGCCAACGGGTAGGGTAAAGGTGACGTGCAGTAAATGCACATCACCTCCACACACATCACATTTACTCAACAGTACATGCTGACGAGCCCTCATTAACACCATTAATCAACCCATGCATCGATAATATCAACACATTTAAACCATAGCATAATCCAAGTTCCATATAACAATTCAACCATTCACATTTTTACTTTGCCAAATGCTCCACCCATATTCATATTTCCAATATAACTCAAATAAATTGCTTGACCACCAACTTCAATGCGCCACCAAAATTTCCACCATATGCATATAAAAATGTAACTTCACACAATTTCATAGCCATTTCCTTGTTAGCTAGGAATTAACCACTATCAACAAGTATTTTCATGTATATAGTATCACACAGCTAGGTCTCTTTTGCATTAGATATAGTATTTTGCTTTCCCTCAAAATGCCTTTCTGCAAATTTCACTAACATGTTTGTTGTGCAGGGGCGAGAAGAACAAATATCGTAAATGAATAACAGGTTGTAGTATCATGAAGGAACAACATCTCAAAGATTAACACATATCAATGAAAACCATATTCTCATCAACCATGTAAACCTTTGTAGCACATCATCATAACATTGAAAAGGAATAGATCTGATCTTCAAAAGCTCAAGGGGTTCCCTCCTACTAGCATTATTTAGTCTTATATAATAATAGGCTTTAGAAACACTTTGCGGGAGAAATTAAGTTGGTGTTTTCAATCATCAACAAACTGGTGACTCCACAAGGAAATTTGTTTTTAACAGGGTAGAACTCAGAACTCATGGTTTCATAAACCAAGAATAGTTATCTCAAGAAGAAGTAACTCGAATGATTATGCAATAGGGGGAAGTGAGCAAATTTAATGGAAAGATGACCGGGAACTCGAGAATAACTTATGAAGAAATGTAAGGTATGAGGGGTTTTAAACACTGTATGCATAATCATTTGACTGTAATATGCTCTTAACTTGAAAGAGGGAGGCTTATAGGTTTTCTCTTAAGATATCGATGGATGAAGAAATAGCAAGAAGAAGTGGGAAACAACCAATTCCTCGTAAGATAACAGTGGAAATATGTAACAAATTCAAATGCCCTTCAGAGGAGAGATCACAACAACTGTATAAGATCGATCGTTATTGACTAACAATGATTTTGCAGAGGTGTCACTGTGGCAGAATTGATCCAACATTTTAACTTGACCAAACACTTAAAAGATGATAAAGACAAAAATTGCAACATAAGTAATAATGTAGAAATTAAAATAGTAGCAGTAAACGACAGAAACAAAACACAGCAAGAAAATGAAAATTCAATTCAAAAAGCAGAAATCTGTAAAGCAGAAAAAGAAGCACAAAGTTTGAAAGCAGATCTAAGCTACTAGTATACAAAATAATACAATCAGAAAAAAGAACTTTCATGCTGGTCCCTTGCAATACTTCAAGCAAGGACTATTAGCACTGTGGGAAGACCATTGTGTCTGTAATTCTTTTAAAAATTTTGAGTTAGTGTCAAAGAAAAAAGTAATGAGGAAATGATCCAACAATTGAGATTCCGATGTAACGATCAGCCTTTTGACGAATATGATTAAATCGTCAAGATAAGCTTGGAGACTGACCAATTCATTGAAACTTGTGTGTCTAGTCCCTTTTAAGGCAATACTTGTATCAAATAAACCAGAAGGAAGGCAGTTGTAAAACATAGTATCATAATTAGTAATAAAAGTGGTTTTGTGAATAATTGCCCCTTTTACCCCGATTTTATCGTAACCAAACAAACTATCAAGTAAGGGATCCAATTGTGACTCTACAACCTGTTGCTGAAACATTTCCATACTAAGAGAATGGAAGGGGTTTCTTATAATTGCTTGCCTAAAAGTTCGAAGACTAATGTAGGCTCTAATATTATTAGTGGTCTTCGAAGCAGGTTTCCAATTGGAAACCCATTTAGGGTGGACTAAAAAAACATTTCGTTCCTTAAGAAAATATTTAACTCCCCTCGAAAGGTTGCTTTTAGTGTAGAGTAAACAAGTATTTTTTTTTGCCTAGCTGGTTTCATAGTATGCTAAAGAAGACTTGGATCAAAACCACGAAGATCCTCATTAAACCAAGAAAAAACCTTTTGAAATCCACCAAGTAATTCAATAGACTTCATTTCTTCTTTATTAGAACCATGGACATTTATTTTAACTTTCTATGAAGATCCAGGTGTCCTATTGTTCATGGAGATGGCTTCAACCACCTTCAGTTGTAACTCCTCTTCTTCCTTTTTTTCTTTGTTGCCTACAATACTCAAGGAAAACACACTCTCGAGAGGAGTCAAGCCTTCAGGAATTTTATTATTTTCTACGGATATAATCTCCTCAGGCTTGAGAGGTTCATTTTGAATGGAAACACAATTGCTTTCATTTTTATAGATGGCCTTGCAGAATTATTCATTCTCATAAATGTACGGATGATGCAAAGATTGGAAAGCAGAATCAGGCCAGTGAGGCAAGAGCTTCTGAGTAGGAGAGGTTGCAAAGACAGATAATCGATCAGCTATTGAATTTAACTCCTTCCTAACATGAGTGATGTTAAAAGATAGAAGGTTCGAGACAAGTGCCCAAACAATTTGGGAGTATTGTTCCATCATCTTGTCACTAGGAGAGCATGATTTATGTATCAGATCCACAACAAGCTCAGAAATTAGAAAACTGAAAGGTGACCACAACCAATATTAAGGGCATTCTCAATGCTTAACAACAAAGCTTCAAATTCAGTGGCATTGTTCAAGCAAGAAAACTCCAACCTGTATGACAGATTATGAATCTTTCCTGCAGGGGAAACCAAGATAATACTAGCCTTATTACCCTCATTAGAGTGTGATCCATCGAAGTGCATACACCATAATTCATCCTCCAAATCAATTTTTTCCAGAGGAATATTATCCTCTTCAACGAATATGGAATACACTCCTATGTCTTCTTTGACATTGTTTACGTTAGATTGCGGAACATTCTATATGTAGGGTGAAATCCTTCCCTCTCTAAGGAATATGATATTCTTACCATTCCGAGGAATGGATAAATGTTTCTCGTCAAGCAAGAGGTATCCACTTGTTAGGGATTGCCAATCTCTTCTCAAGATAATTGAATAATTTCTTACAGGCATATCAATCACCTGAATGTTGAGGGTTGTCCTTATCTCAGGATGAGCGTATAAAACCAAGGTTACATCTTTAATCTCTCCTATGGTTGTTTTTTGCAGACTATTATAGGAAAGCATACTTCTGGCATTTTCGTTTGTACAAGATAAGAATATCTCTTCCACAATAATCTTTGACATGATACTTGGGCCTGAACCACCATCAATGAAGAAATAATGAATGATTTTATCCATGATCTTTATAGAAATATAAAAAGGGGGATTTTTTACAGGGTATCTGAAGTTATGTACACCTACTTTATTTACAGAAGAATCCTCCTCTCCTACCTCTCCTACCTCTTCAGAAAGATTGGCCACAATGGAAGCTTTTCCTTCCATGAATTGTTTCAAATGCATCTGTTGTTCAAGGATGACAAACATGTCTAGGAGGGTTGCATTTGCTTTTATGTTGTCCAATTGATTCAAGATATTGTATTTGGAAGAGGGGGGAGGGGGAGTGATTTTTTGAACTTCAGGAATTTCAGGAACCTAGGGCGCAACAACGGTTGAAGATGACATCAGGCTAGAAGAACTGCGAGGAGGGTCAAAATTTCCTTTTGGGGCATAGGCTTTGTTCCTGGTATTGATGACCATGACATCTTCTGGCTCGACAAAAACTAGGACAACGATAGTATCTTCTGGTATTTTCCCAAATATATTATCTTTGGCACTCTTCTTTACCTCACATGTGGTTTCTTTGTGGTGCTCCTCACAAACATTACACCAACTCCGAGGCAATATAGCCTTAGGCTTAAAATTATTTTCAATTGGATTTCTAATAGGGGGTGTAGAAGAGGATGAAGCTCCAAGGGTGAGAGAGGAGACAATACCCTTCTTCTCAAAAGCTATCATATGACTGTTCATATCTTGCACCAACTGTAAGAGAGAGGACATATATGTCTGTCTAACTGATTCTCCCTAGGGTAGACCAGTTCGTTAAAGTTGTTCCTCATACTCTGAGAAAGTGTGAAGGGAATAATTGAGATTATCAATGGCCTTTTCCTCAAGCCTATGATGGTAGGGAGAAGGCAATTCATTTTATTAATGCATGAAAGCGGCTTGGTTCTGAGGGCGGATAAGTTCAGGGATTTGATTATACAACTTTGTGAAACACAAGTTGAAATACCTGATGGTCTCACCATGTTGGTAAGTGATGTTATTGTATTACCTTAACTTCTCGGCAGGGATTTTGGATTGCCCATAAGTGGATTGGAACCAATAAATCAACTCTTCCCAAGTAGACAGGATCTTAGGAGGAAGTTCAAAAAAGTTGGTTGCAACCTTTCCTTCCAACTAATTGACGAACAAGCGCATGAAAGTGTCATTGTCATTAGCCCCTATGTTATGAAAAGCATTAGAAAATTCTACTAGGTGTTCATTGGTTGTGACAGTGTTATTTCCTGAAATCTTAGGCAAATCCTCTTTAAACTTTGGAAGTGGGTGAGTAGCAGGTGCTAGGTTAAGAGGAGAGGACACATGCCATGGTGTGATTGTGGCATCTTCTTAGAATTGAAAAATCCCATGCTTTTTAATGAATTTGGTGGGGCTTGTAGTATATTGGATAGGGATATGGTGGTTGTACAAGATACCAATCACTAATGACAATGAACATTGGGAAGATGGAGAACTTCCAGTGCCACCAGAGCCACCACTAGATGCCATCTTGTGGGTGATAGATGAGGGAAAGAAAGAAGACTTACATAAATCAGATAAAGTTATCCTTAGAGAAATTTGTTGGGAAGACAACACAACACTTTTTCTTCCTATTTCAACAATAGGACTAATTTAAGGTGACAAGCCTCTTCTTCTTTTAGAAGCACGAGAATCTAAGGACATGAAATAAAGGAAAAAACTGAAGAAACAAAAGGTTACTGTTGATCTCTAGGCTGCCTACGTCTAGCTTCCAATTGTTCTTGAACATTAATATCTCTTTCAATTGCTGCCAAAGAATGATTAATCTTAGCACGGGTTCTAGCAGTGTCTAAAATAGTATGAAACAGGTTCAAAGCAATGCTGGTCTGGTCTTGGAGTCCGGGCTCAAGATTGGTTTGTCTTGCAACAGAAACAATCATGAATAGAAAAATAATCAAGGAATCAAAAACAGAAAAATAAAGATGTATCGATAAAATCGAGTATAAAATTTAACTGGAGAGATATCAAGGATCTCCCTAGTATGGTCACCAAATAAATGTTGAGGAAAAGATATGAATTGATCTTACTCAAGCATTTTCAGACTTTACTTGGCTAAAGCAAAGTAGACGGGAATATCAACCAATGTTTATAGCCAGCAAAAATAATATCCTAACATCACAACTATTAATTACAAGTGCTTCCGCTAGTCTTTTATCAACAAATATCTTGTTGGAATTTTAATTTTTATGTAATTTTCTGAATATATCAGTTGTTGAAATAAATGTAAGAACATGGGTAAAGATACCAAGATGATAATCAAGATAGATGAGACATAAAGTAATCATTTATTTCATTCCAATTCACCAAGGAGTCATTGTATTTACAAAACTTCACGCAAACATCTTGGACCAAAGTCAAACCTAGAAATCCTCGATGGAACATACAAAAGAACCTCTCACAAAAAAACAAAACTAAACTCTAAAAGTTGGATCAGCTTGCCATAGATTGTTTCCCACTTGACTTTGCACAATAGCCTTTATTAGTCATGAAAGTTATTTCACAAACAGATGAGTCTACACAGACTATCAAAGATAGATCAACACCTATGAAGAACAAGTGTCTGAATGATTTGATTCAACCTTGAATATTATTGTCTACAATAAGACCCTGCTATCATAAAAGAGAATTAGGCAGTAATGAATATATGAATGAATGGAAACTTGACTATATCAACATAAAATCAAAGAGCAAACCTTAGCATTCTTTGTGCTTCTATATTCCTCTTGTTCCTCCCTTTCCTCTTTCCTTTAACAAGTTATAATTGGTTAAAGTAATTAAATCAACTCATTAGTTCACTGAATTAAAAGAATCAACTAAATTTAGTTAGGGGGACAAGTAATAATTATAATAAGGGTCATAAATAGATAATAACTAGTACGTGGGACCCCTTGTGACTGCCTTTAGTTCATAACAATCATAACAATAATAACATAATCCATTAGTTAAGAAAACACACCTCCTTCTGTATCCCCTCAAACACATTTACTTTTGGCAATTTTATCTCATGAAATTTGAAACTATTTCAAAAATAATACTCATATATCCAAAATAAAACATGTTGTCCAAAATACCTGAAGTCAATATGTCATTGTGGGGCCTTGAAAGGAGGCTTTTCAGACCTAGGTTGGACTATTCCCTGGCCAATCCAATGAAAGAATCTTGCTTGAAACATTTGGCCAAGTTCTTCTGAATCAATGTCGAAATGTATAGAGAACCTGGACCTTCTTGGGCCTTGGTTTAAGTTACCTCTACCTTTGTTTCCTTGTCCATGGCTTCCTTGACTGAAAAAAAAAAAAAAAAAAAAAAACTCATCATGCATGTGTAATCGATTAACAAATAGTCTTTTAAATAGCCATGCATGACAACTCTTAAAAATACGAAATAGATTGGGCTCAGAATGTATTAGTCTCATGCAATCCAATCCATACAAATTGTTTTAATGTTAGTCAACGAAAAAGGGGTGAGAACATGAATATGGGATATGTGAAGGGTTTGTAATTAGTGGAAAATGAGATAATGAGGGGGGAGAAGAAAAACGATTACTGTTCATGAGACTAATCAAGTAATACAGAAAATATTATGTAGTAAGAATAGACGCACCAACCATCAATCATCATGACTGAAAACAATTACTGTGTATTTAACTAGTTCATTGTCTAATAATAAAATATCCAACATAGTGCCATCACAAAAAGGAAAGTATTTCACACAATTTGTAAGAGGTTATGCTCCCTTTATTTGCACATTCTACATTTTATAACAGTCAACAACAACACTCATTTTCAATCTGTAATCATTAACATCCACCACTGCCATACATTTCTTCAATCAACATCTATATTAAAAATCTTGTCTCCAAAATAATAATGAAGTCGTTATTACTGCAATAGATTCCATAAAAAATTAAATGATGGTCGCTCACACACACACACACACACATATATATGTAGTAAAATAATCAAGACCAAATTGCCATGCCTGAAATGGAAATTTATTATATAAGCAACATCCACCATTTAGACACAATCTACAAAGGAGTAAGTTTTCCAGGCGATGTAGTTCTTTCCTTTAAAAAACAAAAGTTCAAGGTGACTTAAAATTGAGCCACCTATTGAACACAATTTTCATCAACAATGGTCAATTTGCAATAAATAATGTGCTTGAAACTTAGTGTATATCATCGAGCATGGAAACAGGTCATCCATACTACACACAGCGTGAAACTAAGAAAACTTCGCGGTGCAACAATTCCATTTACCACAACAACATACAATCATGATACAACTCAGTATATCATGTTGATCGATCAATTTAGTCACTCGTGATTGACCAAGATGTGCACACTTAGGTCTATTCAACCCACGAACACAAGGATGTCGTGGGTATGCTTTCTGTAGTTATTCAATTCAATCATCATTCGGCCCCAAAAAACAATAGTTATTACACCCCATGTTTTATTTGCAAAACACCATACACAGAATGCGACCTGAGTGAGCAACCCTAAACATTTGTAACCAATGTCAGCCATCAACCAAATCATCATAAGTGTAAATATTAGTGACTGCATATCAACTAAAAATTCCCTCCTGTTGTAGAGAAACAACCAACCAAACAATCCATAGTATCTATGCATAACTAGGCATCCAATCGACACAGGGCAAAGAACCTTCAATTCAAAATCACTGAGTGACTTGACATTAGGCGAGTGACTGTAAGTTTCACGCTATTATCACAGAGGCAGTGACGAAAAACCATACCAACCCGAGCTGCTATATGACCAACGAGTGAGCCTATATTCAAAGTAATAGATAACAATAACCGGGAACAACTTGGCAGGCTCGACAGTCTCCCTATGCAACTCCAGTCTAGAGGGTTAAGGGTTTGCATGGTAGCCTTCACAGGAGGAAAAAAACTAATCATAGCAAAACTTCGAGGCCAAAGGTGTAGACATAAGGAGGACTATGGTTCTCTTGTGAATGGGAGATAGTTCCTTAACAGGGCCGAAACAGGAAAACAGGGCTCTAATTAAACCCAAGAATCGTGAAGACAACCATCCAACAAAGATTTAAACAAACCCTTCAACCAAAATGAAGTGGTAACAAAGAACTATCACCCAGGAAGACTAACAACTTCGATGAACTTAAGACTATTATGGCAGAACAATCCATTTTTCATTCAAAACCAAAATTCCACACAGTTGCAGCACTGAGGACAAACATAAACACACACAACTGAGCCAAAATCATTTCATAACCAGAGTGAAGTCAAGAATGGCCAAAAGAGACATACATGTAAATTGAAATCCTTAAGACGAGAGGTAGTCGAGTGGTTTCACCCTGCTAAGAATATGGAGTGTGAACACAACAACAAGATCAAACAATAATCCAGCTAGGGTGGTGACCAACTAGAAGGGTAAAGGTGACGTGCAGTAAATGCACGTCACCTCCACCCACATCACATTTACTCAACAGTACATGTTGACGATCCCTCATTAACACCATTAATCAACCCATGCATCAAGAATATCAACACATTTAAACCATAGCATAATCCAAGTTCCATATAACAATTCAACCATTCACATTTTTACTTTGCCAAATGTGCCACCCATATTCATATTTCCAATATAACTCAAATAAATCACTTGACCACCAACTTCAATGTGCCACCAAAATTTCCACCATATGCATATAAAAATGTAACTTAACACAATTTCATAGCCATTTTCTTGTTAGCTAGAACTTAGCCACTATTAACAAGTATTTTCATGCAGATAGTATCGCAGAGCTCGGTCTCTTTTTCATTAGAAATAGTATTTTGTTTTTCCTCAAAATGCCTTTCTGCAATTTTCACTAGCATATTTGTTGTGCGGGTGAAAGAAGAACAAATACCGTAAATGAATAGCAGGTTGTAGTATCATGAAGGAACAACATATAAAATCTTAACTCATATCAATGACAACCATATTCTCATCAACCATGTAAACCTTTGTAGCACATCATCATAAAATTGAAAATGAACAAATCTAATCTTCAAAAGCTCAAGGGGTTCCCACGTACTAGCATTATTTATTCTTATATAATAATAGGCTTTAGCAACACTTTGCGGGCGAAATTACGTTGACGTTTTCAATCGTCAACAAAGGGGTTGTCTTTAGAAAAGTTTTATGGCATCCTTGAATATCGTGTAAATGGGCTTGAGAATTGGCTACTCGACTATGCAACACACAATGAAGAAATTGAACAGGCTCTGCATATTATTTCTATGGATCTAAGGAAATTAGAAAATGAGCTTTTTGACATAGAAATCTAGGATGAAATCAATCTGGCCCCCATGAGAAGCTACATTGAATAATGGTTCAAATAGAGAATGGACAACCTCATCGAGGAAGGGCAACAACCGGTTGGAACGATTCTAGCTACCGTGGAAGGCAACAACAAAAATGCATCGGCTTCATAGTAAGTCTATATTGATGTCATCTTGTTTTCTTTATCAATCCAATTATTCTACCTCTTTAAATAGAAATCTCTAACCAAAGGCTCATAACTTCCAATTTCTTCTTTTCAAGTTTTCCTCTCTACCGTCGCACAGTTCTTCTTTCTATAGTCCTAATTCGTGTACTTATTTCTTTTTATGGTCCGCGGGAGCCCCAATCCCACTCTATATGAAAAACACATTTAAATTTCCAAAAATATGGAACATATTCCAAAAATATGTAAGAGACATTATTAATTTTTGATAAATTTCAAAGAAAACTATGCTCGATGTCAGGAAATTGTGTTTGTTATATTTGAATGTTTATTTTTAGCGTTATGTTGGGTCTATTATATTTGAATCCAGTTATCAAAGTCATCATCTGCATGGATACCACATGTACTTCAACATGCATTTATTCCCATTCCAACCTGGCGGGGACTACGCTGCCATGCAACTCTTGTTCTTAATAGGGTTTACAATCCAAATTATAAATATAAAGATTTTTTTATAGAAATTATAATTCAAAATAAAATGTGCATTGTATATGAAAAAATGCATTCTATAAACATACAATTAATATTGAATATATGGATATGAAAAAAATATATTATTATTATTATTATTATTGGTTATATATGGAAAAAAATTAATATTATTATTCATTGTATAAAGTTGTGAAACCAAATTTATTTGACTCATAGTGATCATTTATCATTGACCGCTAATTACTTTAGGTTTGACTATCAATATTTTTCTTCTTTCTAAAGTTGTACATAGGACAAATAAAACAATTATTTTTTTATAATAATTAAATTCTATTTATGAAAGAAGCTATTCGCCAACAATTTCAATCTCTTATTGCCCATATGCATTTTTCCTAGGTTAGATAATATAAGTTTTTCTTACATACATTTTTGCATGTTAGATAATAGTACAAGTTACATAACCTAAGTTTCAATATATTATAACATGATTGCCATGAAATTCATTGATTATTTCTCACTGCTTTAAATAGTTTCTGAATGGATTTAATGACTACTTTAAATAGTTTCTGAACGACTTTAATGGTGATGCATTATATCCACTGGAAAACCAATCTTTGTATTCTTATGCCTATGTGTATGCTTATGCGGTGACTTTTGGTAGCATTGAACTCCTTTTCTTCACTACCACTCCACCAATCTGTGTGTATGCTTATGCAGTGAGTTTTAGCAACATTCAACTCCTTTTCTCCACCGCCACTCCACCCACTGTGCCTGTATAAAATGGAAGATCCAGATTAAGGGATCTCAATAACATGGAAGATCCAGATGGGACGTTGGCTAGTGTTCTCCAATGCATTGAACAGTTGTGAAAGACTACATCAACAGTGCAAGAAAAGGAAAGTTCCTTGAAGAAACTATTGGATTTGATTAATACACGTGAAAATCATTTTAGTATTGTTAGTGCCCATTCTCAAGAAGTGCTTATATTGGTCTCTCTCCTCACATCTAGATCTCTTGGAGTGAAAATTCATGCAGCTATAGTTTTAGGATCTCCCTATAAAGAAGAGGAATTAAGGGTCAAAGTGTTGCTTGGAGGGTGCATCCCACCTTTGCTTGCTCTTCTCAAGTTTGGTTCAACAGAAGCTCAACTGACTGCAACAAAAGAAATACATGCAGTCCCCCAAGGTGCTGCAAAGGATAATGTTGGTTCAAAAATTTTCTCAACTGAAGGTGTTGTTCCCATGCTTTGGGAGCAAGTTTGACCAGGCCATAAGATTCGGAAATCTGTGGATGGCCTTCTTACAAGAGCATTGAAGAATCTTTGTAGCAATACAGAGGGGTTTTTGGCCGGCAAAAATAGGAGCAGGAGGTGTGGATATCCTAGTAAAATTACCCATGTATCTACCAAAGTATGCTTATGTATCTACATGGGTAATTTTACTAGATATGGGAAAGCCTGTGTGTATGCTTCTGATTATGTATCTACATGTGTAATTTTACTAGATACGAGAAAACTTGTATGTATGCTTATGTGTATTTTCAAGAATTAATTTGTAGCTATCACAAATTTGGTATATTGCAGAGGCTACACTGCGCCCGAGTATGTCGTGCATCCATAATTAAGAGATAAGGCTGATGTTTATAGTTATGGGATCATGGTTCTTGATATCATCTTGAGGAGAAGGTGCATGGAAGCAAGATGGGAGGCCCCTCCGCAGCTTCTTCTAGAATGGGTGCGTTTCTGTTTTAAAGAATTGTCCATTTGATATTTATAGGGAGAAGCTTGTTATACGTGGTATTAGATACTGGTACTTTACTTATATGTTTGGTACTTTAAGTCTATGTTTATTATCAATTAATTATATTAGCAATGACACACCAAAAGCACACCAAACACACCAAGCAAGATTACACTAGACATGACTCATGCTTGCCGATTTCAAATCTCACACAAAATAAACCCATTTTTTTTATTAAACAGAAAAACATTGTGCACAGACTCTCACCATATAAATTTTAGAGTACCAAGAGATGTAAAGTTGAGAATATGAAATTACCTCTGCACGCATTAAGTGGAATCAGTAGTTGTCGTAGAAATTATAGTAATTCTTTCTATTCTCATAATAGAGCTTAAAAATACATAACAAAACATTGTGCTTGTACATTACCTCCCCAGTTCTAAAGTCATGATCCCATTAAATAAAACTTTGTTGTATGTGCATTTTCTCCCATGGAAATACAATGAAAAATCCATAAAAAGGGAATAATCAAAAGGTGATTCATAAAGACTGTGTCCCTGAATAACAAGATAGGATAAGGGTCTGATCAAAAGGGAAGAAAGCTTGGTAAAGACAGATTGACAGGCCCGACAGGCATTGAACGTGTAAGGAATGGATTGTTAAGATAGGGAATTGGTCTGAATGGTAGTATAGACCTCAAAGATCTTTCAGATAGGAAACTCCATGTTGGTTACTTAATGAGAATATACACAGGCTATGTTTTGCCATACAATCTTGATTTTTAAGGAGACAGTAATTGCGAGCTACTGAATAGGCTTGGGTTAGGGTTGGATTTACTTGGTAAATTCGGGAACCAATGGGCTCACTTAGTGACTAAATGATAAAGGAGATCATTAGCTGATTTTATGGTTGACCCATAAGCATATATAGATGCATAGCCCGATCCAACATCGATATCTTCGATAGTATCCCTTGCATATTCATATCCATACCCCTTTAATAGCTAGCAACCCTTTCTATATATGCTACAGTAGAAGGATCGGGTCCATGTGGTTAAGAAGCATACGTTGATCCTATTGACCGTAAAGATCCAGATAAATACTCATAGTAGATGGGGAAACGAAATATGAAATGCTCAGTATCGATCACGGTCGCTTGAAGATGGCAAAGTTGGTAGGTCCTGTCCACCGAGGTGTCTTAAAAAACACACGTTCCCTCGATCTCCCCAATCTCAATTAGTTGTTTTCCCATCGAGAAATTTGAGGAGCTTAGTAAAAGAGGAGCATTCCTCTTCCCAAATAGGAGGATAGCTGGTATTTATAGTTACCATTCCTATGCAAAGATGAGTATAAATAATGTCATAATAATGGTGGATAGAAATTGATACCATCTTTCCGGAGGTTTACCAGCTAGAAGGTTCCATAGATAATAAGAAGGTGGTCTATCCTCATGCCAATAAAGTGGTCTAAAAAATGTTCCACAACATGAGTCTGGATCTGAATCATCTGGATGAGAAGAGTTTGAAAGCTTCGCAGCTCCTGGATCAGATTTTTGTAGGTTGGATAGAGAAGCTAGGAAAGGAGCCGTTGTTGAACACGTCACGGAATAGAGACAAAACCTATTGACAGGGGAAACACTCCACTTAACCGCGTCTAGCTTACATCTTTCAGTGAAAGAAAGTATTACTGCACTGTGTATCACTCCGCTTGGGAACATTCATGATTTCACCTTTCCTTCGGGCCCAATAAATCTATTTCAGCGACTCACTTAGTTCAATTTCATAGCTGAATGAATACCCGCAAAAAACATGACTATGTTTCAAGCATAATACATCATATGTCAAATTCAGGTTTGGAAAACTATAATGTGGGCCTCGTGATTGGAAAATCCTCCATTGTAGAGAAGTGAGAACTTTCAAGCAGAGAGCCGTCGGATTTTTCTTTTTGCACAAATAAAAGATATTGACCCATTGCACAGAGGTTGGATTCACAACAGAACTATGTGCATATCATGCTTGCACTATATACCGAATAATCTCTGAGTACCATCAAAAATAAATAAATGAAAAGGGAAAAGCCGCAAATCTATATCTCTTTAGCACTAAACTCCAATTTTCCTCGTTGCCTAAATTTGCCTTTGGATTTGTCCAAACCCTAAAATCAAATATTACCATCTAAACGTTATAATCATTAGATAGAGTCTACAACCCTATTTAGCTTGATATGCTGCAGATATTTTCCTAGCTCTGACTTGGTCCATGTATCCTCTAGCTCCAACTTGGGAGAGACAGGACATGCAGGTGTTTCTCTTTCCATGCAATTTCTACTCAACTTGCCTCACATCTAATTGTTATGATCATGGGCTTGCCTAATTGGATTCTCTGAAACCTTGACATATCTTCCACATCTGTTGTACGTAGATTAAGTGAGGCATTTTTATCCGTCGTACAACGTATGTTCGCTATCCTCACTACCGTCTTGGACGAGCTCTATCTTGGTCCATGTAGCCCCCCCTCGCCAAGTATGGATGAAGCAACAATGCTTAATGTCTAGATTCAAGGCTACTCGAATTTCTATTTAAAGTTTGACCAAAAACTCAAACCCCGCAAGTTCTAGAAGGATATTTCAGCCTAGAAGTTTCCAGGCATGTCCATCCATACACAACAAAAGCCATTCTGAACCTACACTAGGCTATCCGTCGAATAAGTAGAATGTTTGATTAAGTTCAAACAAAATCAATTAAAAAAATTGCAAACTCTTGGTACGCTATTCTTATTCAGGTTTAACTGCTCAAACTATTAGACATCCACATTTACCCTATAAACAAAGAAGAGTAGCGCCCTTAAATCATTAAAAGTAAAAACCCATTAAAATTAGAGGCTTTAATAATGAACGGACTCAGTGCATATGAAAAAAAAAATCTAAATACATGGAAAAAGATGTAGCAGAATATCGACAATAAATTGACCGGAAGCAATAACTTTGTTTGTCGCAATAAGACATCAAATAGTGGTTTGGAAAACTATAATGTGGGACTCGTGATTGGAAATTCCTCCATTGATGAGAAGGGAGAAGTTTCAAGGAGAGATATCCCAGAATTTTGTTTCTGCACAAATAAAAACTATGGACCCATTGCACATAGGCTAGATTCACAACAGAACTATGTGTAGAGTATGCATACATTGCATACTAAAGATTAATCTTCCGAGTAAAATATCAAAAAAATGAAAATAGAACACCAGCAATGTCGGTGTCCAACGCCTATGCACTGAGCGAATAGGATTTGAACCTGCACTTTCCAATGATATTCATGGCCATCCTCAACCACTCATGCATTTTAAATAACACGTAGCATTTAAGAAAAATGTGAAACACTTGGCTTACCACTACTAAGCAATATCAACATGTTAGATTTCATATGCACCAAGCCCACGCACACTACTAATAAGTGAGAAACGTGGACGACATTCCTCCATATATGCACCACGTGAACACTTCCCTGACACTTGTTTATATTGCTGTCTAAATTTGTAAGGCAGATTCTGGGAATCTCGTGCTTCTACTAGACGAGGTCATACTCTGTCCTTCAGATCCAGAATTCTAGTATTTTTTTTTATTATTTTTTTTATGTTATGTCACTGAAAACGTATTTCCATACTTAGATGCTCTCAACACAATAATTTAATTTATTAAATAACAGTTTGCAGCAGAGGAGTAGGGGTTCATGTCTTATATATATAGGAACTCCTTAGGTTAGGTTGATGTCTTATATATACTTGGTTGCCCATACGGTGCTAATTTACAGATATGTTGTTGTAGGTTCACTGTTGGTGAGGAGACTGCAGATATTCTTGCTTCATGTGAAATACTGTCCAAGGCTTGGGAAGAGTCAGGTCGTGCAAGACATTCAGAGAGTTTTAATCTGAAGGAATTCAAAGAGTTTTAGTTTGAAAGAGCATGGAGGAGTTGCATATGTTGCCTTCCCTTCATTTCATCAAATTGAAAGTTTCATCGTCAAAGAGAGAAAATATGGAGAGGGAAATATACAAGCTAACAACCAAGTGTTCTCGGATTGCCTCAAGGATTACGATGATAAGCCAGCCCTCGTCCATCAGGGAGCTCTTAAGCTATTCCTGCATATTATGAAGGAAACAAATTTCCAAGAAAAGCTAACTAATCGGTTATTTATACAGAGCAATGCCAACAATCCCACAAAAACATTTTTTCACCATACAGAACAGTCTTTCAGCAATGCTGGTTTGTAAACGTCCTAAGTAGGTTGATTTTGACTATGGATGTCTTGTCAATTTTCTGTCAAGGAAATCTGACCTCACCATGTTTGAAAACTTTGACGTGCAGTAAGAAATGTCACATATGTGCAAAACAACCATTAAAAAACCTCAACAAAGCACTACATATCAATTAGAAATATCTCCAACAATTAAATTGTGTGCATAGACTTCATGCACCTCTATCGCATTAACCTCATGTTTAAACCAAATTGTGTTTTAAGCATAACGTTTGGCCTGCACGCACGAGCCAAATCAACCTAACGATTTCATGGTTTTTCTACATTTGTTTGAGCAGTTGTATGCTTTTCCTAGCATTAGTGTAGCTTCAATGGTATTATGGCTTGGGTAGGTCTCCTAACTTCAAATCATTATTGGATGCCCTTCCACTGCTCAAAATGCCAAATTATAACTTTCATCTTGTAGCTTGGTTCACCAGGTGCCTACAGTTCAGATTTTGTTGAAAACAATTGGTTAATATTTGATGAAAGCTGGAGGCCCATGGGATTTCAACCTTGGTTATTCTTATCAAAAGCTTTAGGTACCCCATTCTAGCCAACATTCTTAGATAACATTTATTAGAGACTAATGTTCATAATTGAACATAGCCAACATTCTTAGATAGCATTTAATGGAGACTAATGTACAGAATTGAACATTATGCGCGTTGGGTTCCTAAAGCCAAGACAACCCAACCCACTTAGGTTGGTCGAGTCTCAAGACTAATTTTAAGGAAGACTTATTAGATAGAGATAATTTTAAGGCAAAGCTCTCCCTTTTGTATCACATTTGGTTTCCCTTTAGTGGGAGATGAAAGACTTGTTGAAGCAGTAGGTCATGAGAATTGGGGATGCTACTTTTTGCATGTGATTTTCGAGCATGATATTGTTCCTCGGATGCTTTTTGCACCCCTTGACTGCTATTTTTCTGTGTTGGCATAGAAAGTCCCATATTCTTCTATTCAAGAGGCTTGCATGACATCTTGTAGGATTCTTCTTAATAATGTCCTGCATTGTACTTCAAACTTTGTGTTTGATTCTCAAAAGTGGTCAGATGGGATTACAAAGAGAAGCCCATACAGACCCGTTGGCACTTACATGTTCTGCTCAAGCCATGACGCAGCTTGTATTGACAATTCTGACACCGTTTTGAAGATGCTTCATTTGATAATGTAGCCATGAAAAACTTTCGAATAATACTGTAGAGGATTGTTTTTCAAAGCATATAGGGTATGGTTTGGTTTTGAAATGTGTCATAGAAAACTCCATAAGTGGGAGAAGATTTGCAAATCCTGATTCAGAAATCTCTTACTACATGGGAATTTTTGTGTTGGAGCTCAGGCAATACTCAATTCTTTTCTTGAAATAACAAAAAATATTTTCTTAAAATAACAAAAAGAAAATGTACTCTAGCATTGTTTTTAACTGCAAATTTATAAGATTGTATGAATAAGTGAACTATGTTCAACGTTTCTAGGGACTAAACTACCATACAACACTTGTTAATCTAGTGGTTTCTTGATTTGTTTTTCAATTAGTTAACAACCCAAAAACAACATGTTTTTTCTAACTAGAGAGTCCTATTTTTTTTCATAAGAATTTGTAATGTTAGGTTCTTAAAAAATATAAAAAGATCAACTCATTAAATCATCCTTTAATTATAAATAAATACTTCCTCGAATGAGGTGTTATGGTCATGGGTGTATGGACGACCATGGCACCTTGGCACCATGGGCCTGGCCTCGAGCCAAGTGTGGGATTGTGGGAAGATCTCCATTGCAAGATTGGGATTTTAATGCTCTTTGGTATCCTCATCACTTAAACCTTGGTCCGGAGATGGGCGACCATGGCACCTGGCACCATGGGCCTGGCCTCGAGCCAAGTGTGGGATTGTGGGAAGATCTCCATTGCAAGATTGGGATTTTAATGCTCTTTGGTATCCTCATCACTTAAACCTTGGTCCGGAGATGCAATACAACATTGCATAAGTAATGGCTCTTAAAATTTGGTACTCGAGTCTTATGACGGCATTAACGACCATTAATTTGTCGTGCGCAAACGAAATGATGGTCAATTTTCTCCTGGTTTTCAATCAATTATGCGACTTCCATTCAAGTTTGGTAAGGGGACGCTCCTAAACTGGTCGAGGTGATTATATCCCTCCTGGGTGTATTTCCACTTGTCCCAAGCTCTGGCTCCGAAAGCAGGAGGCATAGGTCTGCGAATTCTTCACATAGCTCGGCCTCTGCTCGTAAGCTTGATAGTGGGCATACTTCTATTGGGTGGGGATGCAAAGTAGAATGGTACGATCGTCATGGAAATTATATAGGGTTTGCTCCATCTCTTTTGCTCCCATCTCTTTCTCGGGTGCGTCCTCTCATGGTGCTCCACAAGTTTCTCCTCCTGGAACATCCATCCATCCAAGACACCAGAGTGAACGCGGTCATGGTAGCATCTGTCCCAACTCGCACCTGAGAGCTCGATCCAACCTTCCATGCCAAGAATTGGCCTATAACGGGGAACAGGGAATGCTTGTGAGATGGATCGCCATTGATTAGAAGCATTAAGAGGAGACTTGTGTTGCTTGCGAATCTCGTCTAATACAGTATTAAGTGCTATGTGTTTATCAACTAAAATTCACCTCCAACGACTGTCTCGGGTCAGGAAGACCCACAAAGCTCGACCAAAAACAAAAGTATCCTTTAATCCCTAGCCTCTGAGATTCTTAGGCATAGAATTTTTTTTCTAATATACCAAATGTGAGCCTCGGTATTTGGTACTACTCAATTGAAACAAAGATTTTGAATCTGTTGAGAACACCTTTTGGCATTTTGGACAGAATATACCAATACATAGGGATGGCTTCCATTAGATGAAAGAATGTGCAGAGCATGAAGAATCCAAAATGTACACGCAGAAATGGAAGGGATTAATTGCCGTCTCACTATTCACAGAATGTATATGATTTACAATAGCTTTACAGTCATGCGTAAAAGTGGAAACTTGGTAAAAAACTAAAAAGCCGAAAAACACTGTTAACTAAACTATAGTGAGTAATTACTATTTCTAACACTCCCTCTTAATTATGAACAGGATTACATCATCCGCACTACCTATGCCTAAGTGTTGTCTCTGATACTCAAATGCAAGTTTTCCTA
>JASDQU010308860.1:103203-118510 GCA_032191745.1 Picea mariana | reverse complement strand
GTTTGAAAAGAGCTTAAAGAGAACTCCAGGGGGTTCCTTTTTCGTGTAACCTTTATGAGCCCGAAAAAGTGATAAAAGTGTGCTCGATTACGTTCTCATGTATTTTTGAGCGTGAGAACGAACAAAGACCAAGCTCGAGGTTTTGTCTAAAAACCATAAAAAACAATTAAGCATGCGATGAAAAAGAGAAAATATCCATAATCCTTCGTGTGGACTTCAAAGTCATTATATCTGCAAAAAGTCACACTCATAGGGCTATTAGGCATTAGGTTTGATGAATAAAATAATATAAAAATCAACAAAAATGGTAAAAAGTAAATATAAGTGGGTAAAAGGGATTTTACCATAGTCATTGTGATTTTGCCAAGAATTTTGCCCAAAACCCCTCTTTTTCCCTTGAATTTCAGTGCCCAATTGCGGAAGGTACAAGCAACCATTTGGCGAACCGTCTCCGTCAGCGAGGTAAGCTCCCTGTCTTCTACCTTTTCATGGTTCAATTTTTTGTTTTCATTAGCAAATTTCAAGGTTTTGAGTTTGTTTTAGGGACAAAACTTGCACCCAGACGTTCTCGCGAGCTAGCCATACGGGACCTGCGAGAATGCATGATTCTCGCAAGTGGCCCCAAAGGCACTTGCGAGAACCTTGCACTGTGCTAAAGGGGCACCTGCGAGGGCCGCAAAATGAAAATTCACTTTGATTTTTGCTCAATGAAAAATATGCCAAGGGTTGAAATGAGTTGTTGACTCTCTTCTTATGGTTCTTGTGCAGGCATTTGACCATCACGATGCTGGAGTGGCGTGAAAGAGAGAACGAAGAGGATTGTCAGGAATGACTCGGGCACCGTTTCCGCTCTCCGAGACTGTGGTCTCTTGAAATTCTTTCGGATCCCAGGCACGAGGGCCCAAGTCAGGTTGTTGGAGTACCTCGTTCATATGTGGGACGTGGACCAACAAGTATTTCACGTGGGGATCCACACATTGTCCTTGGATATCAAGGACGTTTACTTCCTAACAGGACTGTCACGGCATGGGTACCATGCTAGCTTGACCGATATCCGAGGTGGTGGGTTTCCTATGAGTGAGTATTGTCATCGGTATTGTTTTCCAGAGGCGGAAAGAAGCAAAGGAAAGGTGTCCATTTGGGGGGTCCAGGATTTGACCCTTCGCACCATCTTGTTCACCATTACTCGTATGGCTGGGAGCGCTACTCCACACATGGCTCTCCAGAGTTATTTTCAGTACGCCATAGAGTGTATTGAGCCTTAGGTCTTTAACTGGTCAGACGCAGTCCTTCGTAGCATAAAGAGGCAGTTGACAAAATGCAAGAAAGGCAACCTAAAGCAATTCGGGTACGGATCACTTTTGGTGTCCTTATTTCTTGAGAGGGTTCCCTTGTTGAGATTACAGTTTGAATGGGGTTTACTGGCCCCACAGGATCTGAGGATGTTGAGGTGGTGCAACCTCATGGCCCGACACGTATCTGGGCCTATCATCAAATACAATGATTCCTTCTTTGACTGGTTGCGGCCACAGATAATGATGGTTGATGACTACGCCTACGCCAGATTAGATTTCCGAGGGGATCCGGATTTATCCCTACCTGAGGATGATCAGTGGGGTGACCCTAGGTCGAGGCGATTCTTAGGGATCAGGGTAGACCCTCTGAAGGTCTACCCTGAGGTGAAAATATGTTGAATACTATTTTCGCCTCAACCTTCAGAGGGTCTACCCTGATCCCTTGACGTGAAACAATAAAGCCTTGAAGTCGACCGGATTCTACGCAGAAAATGCATTTGTGAGGATTCAAGCGTATATGGTAAAACCGACATCAGAGGAAAATGGCTCGAAGGTGTATTGGATGATCGACACGATGCATGGAATGAGCGGGTAAGTCATCGAGATAGGGCTACATGATGTGCTTGATATCATGGAAGGCATAAGACATAGCGCGTTGAAAAGTTGCACCAGCGTTTTTCAGATCGAAAGGAAGTTTCCGATAAGAAAAAGTGCCCTAAGGACAAATAAAAGTGGTTTTGTGTTGATCCTCGAGAACAATATTGATTTGATTATATTCGAAGAAACCATCCATCAGGGAGAAGATTTCACTTCCGACGTAATCGTCGACAATCTGGTCGACGAAGGGGGTAGGAAAGTTGTCTTTAGGACATGCTTTGTTAATATCCCTATAATCAACGCACACATGGATTGTGCCCTATTTCTTGTTGATCGAGACAAGATTGGAAACCCAGTCAGTGAGATCCACCGGGAAAATAAAGTCGGCTTTGAGAATTTTCTCGACTTCAAGCTTGATAGTGGCCGCTTTACGTGGGTGGACCAGATGAAGGCGTTCCCGGATGGGTTTAGCGTCTAGGTATGTCTTGATCTCATGTATCACAATGTCGGGGTCAATACCCGGAATTTCTTCATAGTTCCAGGCGAAGACGTCACGAAATTCTTTGAAAAGTGACTTGTAGGTGGCGATTTCGTCAGGGGAACACGAAGCTCTAATATGTACACAATTCCAGGTTTTATGGATATGTCGATGGGAATGGTGGGTGAGATATTGCTTAAGTTCCCTTCGGAAAACACATCATGTGTAGGCTCGGGAATGGTGGAAATGACGACAACGGTCGACGGGGTCGAGGTTCGTTGGTAGCTCTCGATGGTGTGTTGTTCCAGGAAGAGGATGGAACGGTGATGTCCATCATCCTAGGGGGTGTCTTCCATGACAGACATAATCATCTTGTCCATGGGAAAAATGATGCGGAAAGGATCTGGAGATAAATCACCAAGAGAGGGGGTAAGAGGAGTTGTTGATTGAATGGCCTGATAGGCGGATTCAACCGAACTCAAAGGCATTTTGTCGTCGTAACGAAGATGATCGTCGGGGTCGGGTACCATCCATGGGTCGTGAGATGCAGGGGTTCCATGAATAGAGGTGGAGATCATGTTGATTGAAGCGACAGACGGATGTGGAACATCGGGTGGTGGGATGGGGAAGGTGTCCATTAATGAGGAATCTTTAAGAAGACCTACATTTACATTCTCGTATCTGGGGGGTTCTGGAAATGAACGGTACGTTGCCATTATGCGCATATGAGTTAAAGAAGGCTAATTGGTCAATGGTAATTACCTTTCCTTGATGTGGGAAACGTACAACACGAAAAAGAGTCGACACAACTGCGTGCATGGAATCAATCCAGCTACGGCCAAGTAGAAGGTTGTAATCGAGAGGAGCGTCAAAGACTTCCACTTCAACTTGGACCGTTTTCCTTCTAACGTGATTGGAAATGAAGGGAGGACACTGTAAGGCTTAAAACCTGACCCATTAAAGGCTTTGAGTGTGTTATGGGATTCAATCAAAGAGGGAGAGTTGATGGCTTTCCATCAGGTAATAGACATGACACATGTTGAGGCACCCTCGTCGATAACAGTTTTACAAATGTTTTTGTCGGAGACAATAACTTGTATTTGGAATGCGAGTTGACGGGGTAACCTAGGAATGTGATCTTCCAAGTCAAAAATTATTAAATTTGTATATGTAGGGTCGATTCCACCGATAGATTTCAACAATGCCTTCCATTGTATAGGACAAATTTGAAGGACTTTAAGGGCTGACATCGCGAATGGTGCTTGGGCCAGATCTTCAACAATACTATAGTTATGGGTAGCATGGGCATGAGGATTGAAATCCGATTTCTGAACGACGCCATTTGGAGGAGGGCGAAGGATTGTGTCGAGGCTTGGTTGTTCGAGATGAAGAGGACCATTTGTAGGTGGAGTCGTAGGAGATGGTTGGACCAACGAAGGAGGTATAGCGTCAACCTTCTCTTTAGAGGAAGAATAATCTTTGGCTCGAGTGGTAAGTGTGATGTCGTTTTTCTTTGACTCACCTGTACACATTAAGACATAGGATGTATTGGAGGGGGAGGGTTGGTCGTGAATGACCAGTTGGGCCTATTGTTGAGAAGGGAAGGGTTGTGACAATACGGTCGACATGGGTGGTTTTGTGGTCCCTTGAAGGAACTTAGTAACCTCGGCTCAGCGTGGACAATCCTTAGTGTAGTGATCATCACCGCAAATAAGACAAGGGTATCGGGGTTTGCGCTTATCCCTATCATCAACAAGTGGTGTTTTAGTTCTCTCTACTTGCGAATTATTTTTGTCCTCCTTATTCTTACCCTTTCCCTTTCTGGATTTTTTTTTACCGGCAGGGGTAGATTGAACATCATTTACCTCAGAAGTCTTGCCGGTGGGGGGGGTAGGAGACGAAGCATTTTGAACATTAGAAGAAATGGGTTTGGGGTTGTTTCTAGAGGTTTGGGCGGAATGTGGTTGGGCATGGAAAGTGCCAATCACACTATCAACTGCATGAGAAGCAGCAGGAGTAGTTGAAGTGGCGAAAGTAGAAGGATGAGGTGTATCAGGGAGTAAGTCGTAAAGAGTACCCGTTTGTGAGTAAACGAGGTCGAGGTATTGAGCACGACTAATGGCCTATTCTTCTGTGACAACTCCACCCATGGCGATGTCACGACCAATGTTGTTCACAAATGATTTCGTGAACCACTCTGCCAGCAACTGATCGAGAAGTTCGAGTTTGATGAGACATTGTCTCCGTCGCCACTCATGAATGTGATCGGAGATATGAGTGGCTTTGGTTTGTTTGAAAGAACTCAAAATCTCAGTCTCAGTTTCGTAGCGGATACTTAACTGGTAGTGGGTGAGGAAAGCCATAGCGAGGTTGTTGAAGTCAGTGAAGAAACCTCGTGGTAATTTTATATACCACTTCGCAGCAGAACCTGTGAGAGTTCGTTGAAAAAGGTGTAAATGAATAGAGTCATCCATCAAGGAGTTGGAGAGCACCAAAGGTGAAAAGTCATTACGTGATTTTTCGGGTCCTCTCCCACTTTGCCATCGAATTTAGGGATGTCAGATGGTAGTTTGGCCGGGATGGTGGGCCATTGGGGAGAGTGACGGATCGGATCATTTAAAATCCTTGACAGATCCAGCAGGTCCAGGGTTGCTAAGAAAGGTAATTGTCTATTCACATGCGGGCACTGGTGGCTTTGGGGATGAAGTCCCGTCGGCAAACCAGTGGGACCATAAGCAGTCTGCATATAATGCGAAGATCCGGGCAGATTTGGTGGTTGTTGTGGAGGAAAGTAACTCATGGGATTGTATCCTTGAACAGGGGCGTGGGGTTGAGCATTCAAGCCCCAAATAGGATTGGACATACCTGGATATGGTTTGCCTATACTAGGGGGTATAACGGATGTAGCTTGAGGTTGTTTCCCCCCAGTTGATTGAGGATTATGTTGTATCAGATGGTTCCAATACTAGGCCAAAGATGGAGGTATGTTTTTTCCATAAGGTGGGTTCGATGGGGGTTGTCCTCCAATCGGGGGTTGTGTTCCAATTGGGATTTGCCCTGCAAGGGGGGCTTGAGTTGGGCCTCCTTGGTGAAATTGTCCACCAACAGGAATCCGGTAATTTGGTGTGAATGACGGAATGGTGCCACTAGGATCAGTGCCTCTGATAGAGGATGGAAAAGGTCCTCTAAAAGGGGGCGAAGGAAGTGTCGGAATGAAACCAGGAGGAGAGTGCCCAGAATAAGTGGGACCACCAGGAGTTCCGGATGTAATTTGCATAGGAACGGGAATAGAGGCATTCAACGCACGGTATCTGGGTGGAAGAGTCGGGGTGCTTCTAGGCAAAAGTGGTGTGCCAATAGGGTCTTGGCTATCCGCGGTAATCCCAGTGTGAAGACTCGTAGTATCTGTGTGATGGACCATTTGTAAAGGGAGAGTCATGATGTGGTCGGCTCGTGGGGCTTCTGTACTAGGAAAATAATAAGCAGTAGTCAACAACATTGCATCTGGACCAGATGTTTCGGGTAGCTCAGGTGAGACAGTGATATCAACGCCTTCTCCTGAGCCAAAGAAGTCCCGTCTAAAAATGTCAGTAGCCCAAAAAGGATCTTGACCCTCAGGTCCTAGGAAAATCCCAGTTGGTGATCCAGAAGACTGAACCACTAGTTCTCCGGAAGAATTCAGTTGCACAATACGTCTCTCAGAGTTGGGGTGAAGTCGAAAGTCCTCTCGAGAATTGGAAATTTGGAATCGTTCTAGAGAGTCAATTCTTTCCACTTGTGGAGTGGTGATGTCTTGGACTTCACTCTGTTGAGGAGAGCCCTCCAGTGAGCTGGTGGGCAAGGGTTGAGAACCTTCCAAATTTTCTAGGGGTAAGCCTTGCATTCTACGCGAACGACGTGGAGGGTCAATTGTGAACGAGTTAAAAAATTACGAAGAAAATCCTATGGTCAACTTGAGTAAACAAACAGCACATGCTAGTAAAAATTCTAGGAAGCAAAACCAAGCAAACAAGACCTTCTAATTCCGAAGTCACTAGTTGGTGATGAAATCCAACGTCACAACGATGAGACAAGAAGGGGCTGAGCTAGGGTGGAAAATTTACGTTGATGACCTGCTTAACGGATGTACACCCTGGTGCAAGCTCTTCAAGTGACCCCCATAATACGTGAAATATCTACACCGATATCAACAAAGTAGGGTGAGTAACTCTGTCAATATCAATGCGACCTCAGGTTTGACCCTTGTGTGAGAAGGGCTTCCCAGGACAAAATGTTGCAAATGGAATTTGACACTCCTTTCCACAAGATGCTACTGTGTGTTTTGTGCTTTGGAGAGTGTATCTCTCTGCCTATTCCAAAGCTCTAGCCTAGCTAATGTTGGTGTAATAGAGTCCTAGAAAAGAGTTACCAGTTAAATTTTTAAAAATTGTGCAATATTATCAAAGGCTGTTGTTACTCAAAGGAGACGGAAATGAAACCGATGTTGTGTGAGACTCTAACCCAACAATGCATAGATAGGAATGAAAAATATCAATTCTTGTTCGATGAATCATATTTATGGGAGGGAAAGAGGAGTTTTCTGGAACAATCTTGAACTACGATATACAATCTTCTTTAAAATGCAATATTAATGAATCACGAACAATGCCAATTCTCTATTTGTTTCATTTCAACAATTGAATGCCAATATTTTTGAAATAAAAAATCGCTTTAAAAAGAAAAATGTTTTTTAATTTTCAAAATAAACCACACGACAGTGGTGGAACTAAGAAAAGCCAGCAATTAATGAAAAGCAATATACAAAGAGCCCAAACCAATCTTTCAATGAAGACAAAAATAACAAGCAGACAAGACTAGTCTTTTCAAATGCATGAGGGTAACGATTTTCCAAGTAATGAGCAATTGAGAAAGACAATTAATCCCAACTTTTAAACCGATCACCGGCTCCTAACCAAACAAGCACTCTGATTTCAGGATCAGAGATCATATCCTTGTCAAGAAAAGGTCAAGAGATAACAGTTGAGAAAAATGAACAAGAAGTGCTTTCGATTTCCGAAGACTAATCATTCACAAAATCCAAAGTCAAGAAACAATCAATCAGTGGCCCAAGAAGTTCTCTTCAGACACACATACAAATCTGGGTATCTGAGCATACAAAAATCTTAATCCCAAAATTTTGCAAATGGGTTCGCACGGAAGCAGTGGTGTACAGTGCGAGAATGGATCATTCTCGCAGGCTAGCCACAAGTAGAGTGCAATAGGTTCACACTGGACCGAAAAGTAGGGTGTGAACTCTAGGGGTTCTTGTAGGCTATAGAAGGGTTCAGTGCGAGAATGCCTGAAACTAGCCAAAATTTGGAAAAAAAGACAAAATTTTTGAAGGAACCTCTGGACCCAGAGAGTCTATCAGGGTCTCCTAAAGACTCAGAGATTGATAGAGATGAAAAATGGTAAGGTAAGAGAAAATGGCCAAGGAAAAACACCCAAAACCACTAAAAAATGGGTTGCATCCCCAGTGGAATCGCCAATTTTGTTATCGGACTAATCGGTAGGTGCGGACACTAACAGATCTTCCTAGATCCACCTGGATCTAGAACAAAACAGGACAAAACACGACTCTTTCCCTAAGTTGTAATCACTGAATCTGCTAGTAGGGAGGAACAAGTGACATACCTTTATATCGCTTCCTTAGGTCTCTCTTGCTCCTGCTTCGCTCCGGTGCTCTTGTGAGGTCAAGTCCAAGACAACACAAACCAACCAAAGTGAATATAGAAAAATGTATTCAACGTCAACTTATGCATATGATCAAGTAATTACACAATAAAGTAAGAGTGATTTTATGGGAAAGGGACATGTCGTTGTATCATATTAATTGAAAGTAGAAGATACAACTTGATCGTCTTGATGTCGCAAGCTTCCTTTCAGTGACACTGGGTTCTAACACCCACACTAGCTCTATACTTGCATGAAGAAGATCCAATTCCTCTTGATAGACCAACTAGAGCCTTCAAGCCTCTGTCCAAGCAGGGTTCTTCACACAATTCTTTCACCAATTCTTCATTCAATCTTGCTTAACCTTTTCCATGAAAAACCTTTCAATATATAGGAGAATGAGAGATGGTTACATGGATGAGGATGATCCCATCAAATCTGAGAAGTCAGTAAAATGACAACCATACAAATGCCAACTCATTTTCTAGAAGATTCCCTTCTAGAACCCTCGAGACCTCTTCTCCTTTCCAAGCTTAAAAACAGGTTCGCACCCTGTGTATGGAGCAAACTGTGAGAAGTTCGCACCCTATGTGTAGGTGGACTGCGAGAATGAGTGATTTTCACACCCTAGGCCATAGACAGTCTGCGAACTCACTTTAAAAATATGTTTTTGGAAGGAGACAAGATCCACTTTTCTCAGGCAAAAAGTCCTTGTTGGGAGCCTGAATACACCATTGTTAATACATCACCAGAGTGACCAAAATCATGTGTAACACCCCTCCAGTCCATCCACAAAGTATTCTAAATTTGTGTCTTCACGTATCCACCTAAAAGATGACTACTCCCATGTGATCAACAAAATACACCCCCAAGGGTCTAACCAACCAAGGGCTACCCCAGAAAATTCAAAAGGAGACAACAATGATAAGAAGAAATATGCCTCACACAGCAACAAATATGGATTTTAAATGTTTTTTTTATGATGTTCAGCGATGAAGATGGTATTTAATGATTTTCAACATATTTTGGACAACAAGCGTTATTTTGGATATTTTTTGTGGATAAGATGGATATATTGTTTTGTTGGGATATGGCCTTAAATTTTGTTGATATTTAAATATTCAACTTAAATGATATCCATGGGATCTACAAGGGTGTTATATGATCCAAATGATAAATTTTGTATTTTATATTTGATGATTGGAAAAGAGAATGACGGGATTCACAAGGGGTCCCACCTATTTAGTTATTATTAATTAAACCCTTATTTATATATTATTATTAATTATTTCTCCCTAAACTAATTAGTTAAGTTAATTTGACTTAACTAAAGAAAGTAGTTGAACTACCTCAACTTATTGAGAAAGAATAAAGGTTTAATGAGAGGAAGAGACAGGGGGGGAATAGAAGGAGAACTATAACACTCTGATTTTCTCTCTAGTTAGTGAGATAGCTTCAGTTTTCATTCATTTATGAGTTTACTTGAAAGCCTAATCCTCTTGTTGACAGCAGGGTCTTATTGAAGGCAGCAGGATTCAAAACTGAATCATACCATTCAACAACTTGTTTTTAAGGTGTTTGATTTATCTTTGATAGTATGTGTATTCTTGTTGGTTTATGAATTAATTTTCATGGCTGATAAAGAATATCTTGCAGAGTCAAGTGGAAACATTTTGTGGCAAGTTGATCCAGATCATTAGTTTGAGTTTTATTTCACTATCAGGGTCTTTTTGTATGGTGTCCATCGGAGACTTCTAAATTTGACTTTAGTCCATACCCTCGTAGGGGTTTGTAAACGAGAAATATAGTTTTGTATCTCAGAAGGAAATAAAATCATATTATTGTTATGTCTCATATATGTGTTTTCATGACTTGGTTCTTACTTTCACTTTTGTCTCCATGTTTACTTTATTGTAAAATCTATATACATTCATGTAGCTTTGTTTAATTTTTTATTATATTGCAACATATACAAATCATAAAATCAACATTGATCCTTTGTAATTAATACTTGTGAATTGAGTGAATTTTTTGAGGCTATAAACCTTAGGTGGCATTCCCAACTATCTTGTCTTAGCCAGGCAAGCTTTGAAAATGATTGAGAGAGGTACTCCATACCTTTTCCTCAACATTTATTTGGCGAACATACTAGGGAAATATTCCATATCTCTCTGGTTGATTGTATTCACGATTATCTTTGAATTTTTTTGGTTTTTTTTTTCAAATACTCTTTGGTTGATTTTTCTCATGACAGTAACTTCTACAAGGCAGCCTAATATTGAACACGATCTTAAAGACCAGACTAGCATTTCCTGGACCTTATTCAATACTATCCTAGAAACTGCTAGTACAGGGGTTGAGCTTGAACGCTCTTGGGAAGTAGTTGAATGAGATATAAGTCTTCATGAATGTTGGGAAGCCAAGAAAAGGTAGCCTATAAATCCACAGTAACCTCCCTTTTCCTAAATCTTTGGTCTTCTTTTTCATGCCCTCAATTCCTCGCATTTATAGAAAAAGAAGAGGATTGTCCCCTGAAGCTACCCCTATCATTGAAATAGGAATGAGGAAATCCATTTTGTCGACCCAAGAAAGCACTCTAAGGAGGACTTTGTCTGATTCTACCAACTCACCTTTTTCACCCTCACCCGTCACTTTCAAAATGGCATCTACAGGTGGTGCTAGTGGTGTTGGAGGTGCTTCATCATCCCAACCTTCAGCCTCGTCGGTAATTGGTAGTCTATATATTCATCAAGTTCCTATCCAATATGCTACCAACTCTGCTAAAGTTATAAAGAAATACTGAATTTTTTAGTTTGAGGAAGATGCTACGTCCAACCCATGGCATGTATCTTTTCCCTTGAATCTAGCACCTGCTACTCATATGTTACTCAAGTTTAAAGAGCATCTTCCTAAGTTCTCAGGGAATAAAAATGTTTCTACAAACAAACACTTAGTAGCATTTTCTAATCTTGTCATATTATCGGGGCTAACGATAATGATACATGCATGGGCTTATTTGTCAACTCCCTTGAAGGAAAAGAGACAACTGATTTTTTTGATCTCCCTCCAAAAATCCTTTCCACTTGGGAAGTGTTTCTCTATTGGTTCAAGTCCAATTATTAAAAATCCAAGAGCCCGACCAAACAGTTAAGGGAATATAACAACATTTCTTACAAAGATGGTGAGACTACTAAGTCCTTTAACCTCCACTTCACCAAATTGTACAATCAAATCCCTGAACTAATCCGCCCCCAAAATCAAGCCGCTTTCATGCATTATTATAATGTTCTTCCCTCTCCTTATCATTATAGACTCGAAGAAAAGGCTATTGACAATCTTGGCTCCGCTCTCCACACTTTCCTAGAGTACGAAGAGCAACTTGAAAGAATAGGTCTCCCTAAAGGAGACTCACTCAAAAAAAAGATATGTCTTCCCTCCTACAACTTGTGCAAGATATGAACAATCGAATGATAGCCTATGAACAAAAGGGGAATGTTCGCTCACTTACTCTTGGGGCATATTCTTCTTCCACGTCACCTTTTAGGAGTACAAATGAAAACAATTTTCATCCCAAGGCCATTAGGTCTCGTAGTTGGTGTAACTTCTGCGAAGAAAATCATGAAGAAAGTACTTGTGAAGTTAAGAAGAGTGCCAGAGATAAAATATTTGGCAAGAATCCCAAAACCACTATTGTTCTTCTAGATTGGGCAGAACCGGAAGATGTTATGATAATAAATACTAGGAACAAATCTTATGATCCTAAAGGGACATATGATCCTCCTTGTAATTCTTCAACTCCAACCTCATCTTCACAAGGTACTAATGTACAAACTGTCAAAATTCTTGAAATTCAAGGAGTTCCTTCCCCTCTTCCCTCTTCCCTCTTCCCAGTATAAAATCCTTAGCCAATTGGCTAATATCAAGGTCGATGCTACTCTTTTGGACATGGTTGTCGTCCCTGAACAAAAAAATCATCTCAAGAATTTTATGGAAGGAAAAGCTTCCACCATAGCCAATGTTTTTGAAGAGGCAAAAGAAGAGGGTCCCAATGTAAATGAGATAGGTGTAAATAATTTTAGACACCCTCTAAAGAACCCTCCTTTTTTTACTTCTGTAAAAATTATGTTTAATATAGCCCATTGTTTCCTAATCAATGGTGGTTAAGGTCTAAGCGTAATGTCAAAAATCATCATGGAAGAGTTAGGCTTATCATGTACTAACGAAAATTCTATAATCATGCTCTCCTATAATAGTCTGTAGTAGTCAACTATAGGTGAAATCAAAGACGTAACTTTAGTTCTGTGTGCACATACTGAAATAAGAACAACCCTCAACATCCAAGTAATCAACATGCCAGTAAGCAACTATTCTATTATCTTAGGAAGATATTGAAAAGACCTAACAGGTGGATATCTTTCACTTGATGGAACTCACTTATCCGTTCCTCGGAATGGAAATAATATTATAGCCCTAAGAGAAGGAATAATTTCACCATACATAGAGAGTGTTACTCAACCGAATGTAAACTATCTTGAGGAAGACTTATGGGTGTACTCTATCTTTGTTGATGAGGGTGACACTACTCTGGAACAAATTGATTTGGAAGATGGTATGTGGCACATGCATTTCGATGGCTCATTCTCAAATGAAGGTAATGGAGTTGGCATTATCTTATACTCACCTATAGGTAAAATTCACAATTTTTCTTATAGGTTAGAGTTTTCTTGTACGAACAATGTCACTGAGTTTGAAGCCTTACTCCTAGGAATAAAAAATGCGTATAACCTCGGTTGCGGCCACCTTACAGCTTTAGGTGATTCTAAACTTGTTGTGAACCTTGTGCATAAAATCTATTCTCCTATCAATAAGTTAATGAAACGCTATACCCAAGTTGTTTAGATTATTATCTATAACTTGTTATCATTTATCATCACTCATGTTAAGAGGTAACTTAATTCAATGGTTGACATGTTAGTTGTATTTGCGGCATCTCCTAATCAGAAACTTCTACCCCAAAGGTCTAATTGTACTTTTCAATCTTTATATCTCCCTCACATTTCTGATAATGTAGAATCATGGCAAGTTTTCCCAAATTATGAAGGCATCGATGCTTTCATACAAAATGAACCATTTAAGACCAAGGAAATCATATCTATGGAAGACAACAAATTTCCAAAAGACTTGACTCCTCTCGAGAGTTCATTTTAGTCGAGTGATGTAGGCAACAAAGAGATAAAAAAGGAAGAGGAGTCAAAAAGGAAAGTGGGTGATACCATTTCCTTGAACCTTGGGACATCCCAATCTCCAAAGATGGTTAAACTAGGTACCCAATGTTCCGACGAAGAAAAGGAAAAATTCACAGAACTACTTCGTGAATTTCAAGATGTTTTTGCATGGTCATACGAGGATCTTCGTGGTTTTGATCCTACTCTCATACAGCATGCCATTCCTTTCAAGGAAGGTATAAAACCAGTTAAGCAAAAACAAAGACCCATTAACCCTGCACTTGAAGCTACTATTAGAAAGGAGTTGAAAAAACTTTTGAAAGATGGTATAATCTTCCTAGTTAAGTATTCTGAGTGGGTTTCAAATTTGGTTCATGTTAGGAAAACAACTGGTCAGATTTGGTTATGCGTGGATTTTCATGCATTAAATAGAGCAAGCGTAAAAGATCATTTTCCTCTCTCTAATATGGAAATGATTTTGCAACAGGTCGCAGGGTCACAAATGATGTCCTTACTTGACGGTTTGTCTGGATATAATCAAATCAAGGTAAAAAGGATTGATAGATACAAAACCACCTTTACTACACGATGGGGCACATTTTCTTATGAAAGCATGCCTTTTGTCTTATCTAATGCAGGTGCCACTTTCTAGAGAGCTATGAAAATAGTTTTTGACGATCTGATCAGTAAGGTTATCCAGGTTTATCTTGATAATTTGACTATCTATTCAAATAATCGATTGGATCACTTTGGTCATCTCAGAAAATTTCTCATGTGATGTAGAAGATTCAGCATTTCTTTAAATCCTTCTAAATCTATTTTTGGCGTCACCAAGGGAAAGCTCCTTGGACATATCGTTTCTGATTCAGGAATAAGCATAGATCCCAAAAGGATTGCTTCTATTCTGAACCTTCCTGCCCCCACTTCCAAAAAGGAGGTTCAAGCCTTTATGGGCATTATCAACTTTGTCTGCAGGTTTGTTCCTGATTTTGATTTAATGGTTAAACCAATTCATAATATTCTAAAGCAAGATCGCTCCTTTTCTTGGATAGACGATGTCAAAAATTCTTTCGTAAGGATTAAGAAGGAAATCAGTTATGCACCGGTTCTGGCAAAACTGGACTTTGAGAAAGATTTATCATATACATTAATGCCACTGAGGAAGTAGTTTTTGTTATTCTCTTACAATGTGATGACCAGAATAATGAAAAACCTATAGCATACATGAGACAAATTTTATCAAACG
The DNA here is from genome assembly GCA_032191745.1 of Picea mariana. Lineage (NCBI taxonomy): Eukaryota > Viridiplantae > Streptophyta > Pinopsida > Pinales > Pinaceae > Picea > Picea mariana. The sequence goes on along the minus strand of JASDQU010308860.1, from coordinate 103,957 downwards.
ATGAATTCAAGTACTCTTATATTGAGAAACATGTTTTTTCTCTTGTTAAAGTTGTAGAGAAATTTTGCCACTTTATTCTAGGAAAACATACGCAAGTAAAAGTCCCTTTGCCTGCTGTCAAGTTTCTGCTTTCACAAAATTATCTTTCAGGGAAGCTTTCACATTGGCTTGCCAAGATTAAAGAGGATGATTTAATGATCATGACTTCAAAAACAATCAAGGGATGAGACTTAGCCCTTCACTTAGCTCAACAAGTTGAAGCAAGTGAATAAATTGACGATCAGGATCATCCTCGTTCAACATTGTTTTATATTGAGAATCAAACTCTTTCTATCGTTGAAAACCCCTGGTATAAAATTCTGGTGCATTACTTGCAATATCAGAAATGCCCAGATGACTTAGATCCTCATCAAAGGATAAGACTCTTCCTTGAGTCTTCCAGGTATATTATTTTGGGAGAAATTTTTTTTCAGAATGTCTGCTAATGGTATATTACTTCGATGTGTGAATGATGAGGAAGCACAAAAATTGTTCCATGAAACTAATGGATCTTCATATTTTGTTATTCACGTTGGTGGCCACTTTTCTGCTAAAGCTATTGCTTTTAAAATCATCAGAAATGGTTATTATTGTCCCTCAATTTTTTGAGTTTCTTATAAATTCTCAAGATCTTGTGACAAGTGCCAAAAATTCCCTGGGAAAGAGCATCTTTTTTCCATGCCTTTACAACATTTCCTCCCAGATTTTCCTTTTT
>JASDQU010308860.1:69906-103103 GCA_032191745.1 Picea mariana | reverse complement strand
AAATTCCTCAGTATACTCCTTCACTGTCATCAGCTTCTGTCTCAGGTTCTACATCCTCCTGAATAGAAAAATTTGATAATCTCCGGGAATGAATTCTGCCTTCATCTTTGCAATCATCCTGTCCCAGCTCTTAATTTTCGGCTTGCCTTGGCAACGTCTGTCAGCTTGTAGTTCATCCCACCACAAGGCTGCATGTCCCTTTAATCTTGTGACGGCATGCCTGAACTTCTTATCCTCTTCGATATCTTCATAATCGAAGTAAGTATCTAGAGCTCTAATCCAATCTAGCAGCTCTTTTGCATCCAGATTTCCCTCATAAACTGGAATGTCCATCTTTACCTTTGTACTCATCCTTGCAACAGCTTTAAGTAAGCGTTCACTCGCTACATCTTCCACTGGGATTTCTTCTCCTCCATGTCCAGCATCCTCTTCATCTTCAGATTCACTGATATCTCCTACATCAGCTTTGCTCCTTCGTGATGTCTCCATGTCCTCCATTCTGGCATGAAGATTTCATATTTCTCTCTCCATGTCTGGATTCTGCCCTTGCCTACCTCTTTCTCTGGACAATTCCCTTTCCTCCTCTGGATCGGGTGATTGTCTACCCCTTCTCCTTGGCGGCATGGTGAACTCTCCTTGTCCTCTGCTACAGAAAGCAAAGGAGATTTTCTAAGCTCTGATACCACTTGACACAGGGCGCGCCACCCAGGGCACGTCCGCTCACAAGACCTTCCTCTCTTGGCCCGAAGAACTCAAATCTTCCTCTAATTCCCTATCGGGAATTTTCCTTACCCACAGCAACACTCCAACTGATCTCCCTTAGTGATCGGGAAATCAGAACTTGCATCTTCGCAAGCTCACTATTTACCACTGGGCTCTCAGTTCCCCGAGACCCGATGGCCAGTCAATGCTGACTTCTTCCCGTAGCTATCGGGACTTCTGCTCTATCGCAAATTCGCAACTCGCGATGTCATGCGCTTTGAAACACCGACTCCCGATACTCGATGCACCGAACCTCCGATGCGCACCTGTGAATTGACCCTTCCACACCTCGTCACTTCTATCGGGATTCACGGGATCGCGAATCCTGATGACAAAGGTTTCGGGACTTGCCTTTCCCCGATCCCCGATTGGGAAACACCTGTCCTTCACTAACTCTGGTTGTGGCCCACACGACCCTTCCATCGGGATATCGTGACTTCGCAGCTTCTATTGTCAAGATCATGGGCTTGAACCTACGAAACCCCGATACATGATCCTACATGTAGATTCCACGGTTCTCCTATGATCCAGATCCAATGGCTATTCTTCTTCTCGCTCCTCGCGTCTTCGTGACTTGGAGTACCCAATACTTGGGCTCTCACCCTATGAACTCCCGAGTTCGCGAGATCTCTCGATCTCTACCACCTGTCCTTTGCAGATGGACGGCTCCTAGTCCTCTCGCCACTTCGCCGCTTCTCGTATCCTCGCGCTTCGCGACCCTTGACACCAAAAATCTCAGCCCTTCCACTCACAAGATCCCGACATGCGATGTGCCACCTGTCCACTTGCCAACTCCTGTGGTCCCACACCGTTCTCGGAGTAGCCGAGATATCGCCTACCGTAATCTCGTGATTCCCGTTACCAAGCCTTGGAAACTTTTCTCTTGATATCCCGAGAGGCGATCTCGTGAATAATCCAACGGCCCTAACCGACTTGGATCAACGGTTCTGCCCTCATGAGCTTTGAATCCTTTCCACACTTGCGTTGTAACTACCTCGCGCCTCTGAAAGATCTAACGACTCTCAGAACTTCGTGAAATCTCCTCCAAAGATTTCGTCCGTTCGTTCTCCCTTTGAGGATTCTGCGAAATGAATAAGTGCCTCTCCATGAGACTCCTTTCTCTGCTTCGCCAACTTGCGACGTTTCTTGCAACTTCAAGTCATGCTTATCTACGCTGATCTTCAGTGACTCAGAGGCCTACCCTTCCTGAGATTTTCTAAATTACTTCAACCTCAACGAGGTTCTTTGCACGCACTCCTTGCAGCAAACCTGCAAACACTTCAACTGTTCGAGCTTCCTTTGACTCTGCGCATGCCCGTAGCAGCAGTCCTCCAAAGCTTCTACTCAGATTCACGAATGAGGCTTCCTCCCTTAGCCTGCGCACTCCTTGCACGGCTCCAGCAACCCACGTTCACTTTTGAGCGAACGAGAACAAGAGTTAAACTATCTGAGATTCCATCAACGCACTCCTTGTGGATGTTTTCGAATGCACTCCTTGCAGAAATCCTTTCTCAAATAGAGAAATAATTGTAACTCATTCCACTTCTTCTCAGATTTCAATCTCAACACATGAAATCATACATACAGCATAATAGCAAATACTTAACAGGAAGTAAATACTCATGAGCATAGCATTCAACACACTTAAACAGAGAATAACACAACAGCCATGAATCTGAATCAACTTCTTCTATTAATTCAAGATCTATACATGGGTGTCCTTCTACAGTTCTCTATTTTCTCTCCTACGCTCTGGACTCTTCTAACTCTTCCTGAACTGACCTATGTTACAATGCACAATGAGGGTGTCTATATTCGTTCTCCCTCTTTCTCCTAGAACTGTCTAATCTAATATTCAATTCTACCTACTTACATCTACTACTATAAATGCCTCTATCTATCTCAGACGAGAGCGGGGCGCTCAAGGTCTGAATACATTTTACCAAGGCACCTTAATTTAAATGATCTCATTTATGTTTAGCGCACCAACTTCAAGTGAAAATTTTAAAAATTGGCGCTGGCGTGTGCCCAGCTATCCTTTATCTTCTGTGTTGGCTCGCTTGTCTCGGGAGATGCTCCTGCATCATGGCAGCATTGCCAAACCATTTTTTAAGGGATACGACCTACTATGTGTTCGATTTTATATGAAAGGAATACCTCTGTGGATGAATTATATATGCGTTGAATGAGTTTTGTGAACCAAAATGAAAGGGAATTTTGGAAGCATTGTTATTTGAATTTTCAATTTTGAATTGTGTTATACATAGGGATCCCTTCTATGGCCACTTCGTGGAACCCTGCAGTGATTTGAAATGTATTGGTGTTGATATCATGGACCACAGTCTGTCCTTTCCGCAACTGTTGGTTGTGATTATTGCTATTATTTTGATGTTGTACTCCTCGACTCTGTTGTGCACAAGTTGTGTGATTAATGTCGAATGTTTATTGGGAAATAATGTATGAAATGATTACTGTGCAATGCAATTTCTAAATGCAAATGAGTAGCCTTGAAGTGAAACCCTAGTTCTGGATTTTTGGAAACAGAGTGTTGAATTTAAATTTTGAAACATAAAGTGTTTTGAATTTTAATTGACGTTGAAGATGGCATTGTTTGATATATTAGAACAGTATCCATGGGAGTCCTTTCCATTATACCATTTTACACAAAATGCACTCCCCTCATTATCCCAATTACATTTTTTCACTCATTGTTCTATTGTTACTCATTTTTAAGTAAAATTCTATGTGGAAATGAAGAAAAATTGAAGTGGCAGTAATTGATGATTGGAATTCTTAGATATGTTTAGATACACAGTTGATTGTTTTTGTTGATTGCTTGAATAGTACTCTTAAATATTTCCCCCTACATGATACCACTTTACGCTAAATACAATCCCTCCATACTCCCAATGACCCTATCAATTCCCTGTTCGTGTGGCAATTAATAAATGGCATTTTTATTGATGGATTGCATGCATCGTGTAGTAAATAATAGAGCCAACTATTGATTTATTTAAGTGGATTTTCATGTATGGGTTATTAAGAACTTTTCATGACTGATTAAATATTGCTACGGGATGAGTTTTTTTAGCAGGGGTGGTAATGGCCAAAATAATAGAGGCAGAAGTAACTAGCAGCGAGGCTATAGAAGGCTTCGGTTTTCTATCCACTTCGATGTTCATCTACAAGAGTTGAACCAGATGTTTCAAGATGGGTTTTTCAATTTTTTTGGCCATGGTATATTGCATCCTCGCCCTGACAGACCCCCATTTCAACCTCCTCGTAATTTTCCCGGCATTCCTATTCCTCCACGTGTGTTAATGCAGCCCGAAGTCCCCACTAATGACGGATGGCAAGAAATTGTCCACCAGACTGTCTCTCACCACCGTGGTTGGCCCACTGTGTCATTTCCTTTACCACCACCAATTAATCCCAATGCTCAAATTTCTCATGTTGTTTCGCCAGTATAGTCATCTCACGCCAACAAAAAATTAAAAATTGATATCCCACAACCTGTGCAAGATAGAGGAAAAGAAGCAGCCTCCCAGTCCAGTCCATCCACAGAGTCTTCTAAATCTGTGTCTTCACGTCTCCACCTAAAAGATGACTACTCCCATGTGATGAGCGAAATACATCCCCAAGGGTCTAACCAACCAAGGGCTACCCCAGAAAAGTCAAAAGGAGACAACAGTGATAAGAGGAAATATGCCTCACACAACAACAAATATGGATTTAAATTTTTTTTTTTATGATGTTCAGTGATGAAAACAATATTTAATGATTTTCAACATATTTTGGACAACAAGCTTTATTTTGGATTTTTTTTAGGATAAGATGGATATATTGTTTTCTTGGGATATGGCCTTAAATTTTGTTGATATTTAAATATTCGACTTAAATGATGTCCATGGGAGCTACAAGGGTGTTATATGATCCAAATGATAAATTTTGTATTTTATATTTGATGATTGAAAAAGAGAATGATGGGAGTCACAAGGGGTCCCACCTATTTAGTTATTATTAATTAGACCATTATTTATATATTATTATTAACTATTTCTCCCTAAACTAATTAGATAAGTTAATTTGAATTAACTAAATAAATTAGTTGAACTACCTCAACTTATTGAGAAAGAATGAAGGTTCAATGAGAGGAAGAGACAAGGGGAGAATAGAAGGAGAACTATAACACTAAGGTTTTCTCTCTAGTTACTGAGATAGCTTCAGTTTTGATTCATTTCTAAGTTTACTTGAAATCTTAATCCTCTTGTTGACAGCAGGGTCTTATTGAAGGCAACAGGATTCAAAACTGAATCATACCATTCAGCAACATGTTTTTAAGGTGTTTGATTTATCTTTGATAGTTTGTGTATTCTTTTTGGTTTATGAATTAATTTTCATGGCTGATAAAGAATATCTTGCAGATTCAAGTGGCAACATTTTGTGGCAAGCTGATCGAGATCATTAGTTTCAATTTTATTTCATTGTCATGTCTTTTTGTATGGTTCCCATCGGAGACTTCTAAATTTGACTTTGATCCATACCCTCGTAGGGGTTTGTAAAAGAGAAATACAGTTTTGTATCTCAGAATGAAATAAAATCACGTTATTGTTCTGTCTCGTACATTTGTTTTCATGACTTGGTTCTTCCTTTCGCTTTTGTCTCCATGTTTAATTTATTGTAAAATATGTATACATTCATGTAGCTTTGTTTAAATTTTTATTTTATATTGCAACATATACAAATCATAAAATCAGCCTTGATCCTTTGTAATTAATACTTGTGGATTGAGTTAACGTTTTGAGGCTATAAACCCTGTGTGACATTCCCAACTATATTGTCTTAGCCAGGCAAGATATGAAAATGATTGATTGAGGTATTCCATACCTTTTCCTCATCATTTATTTGGCTACCATACTGGGGAGATCTTCCATATCTCTCTGGTTGATTGTATTCACGATTAGCTTTGAATCTTTCTGGGTTTTTTTCAAATACTCTTCGGTTTATTTTTCTCATGACAGTACCTTCTACAAGGCAGCCTAATATTGAAAACAGTCTTGAAGACCAGACTAGCATTTCCTTTAACTTATTCAATACTATCCTAGAAACTGCTAGTACCCGAGCTGAGCTGGAACAATCTTGGGAAATAGTTGAACAAGATATAAGTCTTTGTCAACATTGGGAAGCTAGGAAAAGGCATCCTAGAAATAAACAGTAACCTCCCTTTTCCTAAGTCTTTGGTCTTCTTTTTCATGTCCTCAATTCCTCGCATTTCTAGAAGAAAAAGCGGATTTTCCCCTGAAGTTACCCCTATCATTGAAATAGGAAGGAGAAAATCCATTTTTTTGACCCAAGAAAGCACTCTAAGGAGGACTTTGTCTGATTATGCCAGCTCACCTTTTTCACCCTTACCCATCACTTTCAAAATGGCATCTTGGTGTTGGAGGTGCTTCATCATCCCAACCTTCGGCCTCGTCAGTAATTGGTAGTCTATATATTCCTCAAGTTCCTATCCAATATTCTACCAACCCTTCTAAAGTTATAAAAAAATACGGGCTTTTTCAGTTTGAGGAAGCTGCTATGTCCACCCCTTAGCATGTATCTTCTCCCTTTAATCTAGCACCTACTACTCGTCTGTTACCCAAGTTTAAAGAGCATCTTCCTAATTTCTTAGGGAATAATATTGTTTCTACAAACGAACACTTATTGGCATTTTCTAATTCTTGTCATAATATCAAGGCTAATGATAACGATACATGCATGTGTTTATTTGTCAACTGCCTTAAAGGAAAAGCGACGGCTGATTTTTTTGATCTCCCTCCAAAAATCCTTTCCACTTGGGAAGAGTTGGTCCATTGGTTAAGTCTACTTATGGACAATCCAAGAGCCCGGCCAAACAGTTAAGGTAATATAACAACATTTCTTACAAAGATGGTGAGACTATTAAGTCCTTTAACCTCCACTTCACCAAATTGTACAATCAAATCCTTGAACTAATCTGCCCCCAAAATCAAGTCGCTTTCATGCATTATTATAATGTGCTTCCCTCTCTTTATCATTATAGACTCAAAGAAAAGGATATTGACAATCTTGGCTCCGCTCTCCACACTTGCCTAGAGTACGAAGAGAAACTTGGAAGAACATGTCTCCCTAAAGGAGACTCAGTCAAACAAAAAGATATGTCTTCCATCCTACAACTTGTGCAAGATATGAACAATCGGATGATAGCCTATCAATGAAAGGGGAATGTTCCCTCACTTACTCCTGGGGCATGTTCTTCTTCCGCAACGCCTTTTAGGAGTACAAATGAAAATAGTTTTCATCCCAAGGTCATTATGTCTCGCAGTTGGTGTAACTTCTGCAAAGAAAATCATGAAGAAAGTACTTGTGAAGTTAAGAAGAATGACAGAAATAAAATATTTGGAAAGAATCTTGAAACCACTAGGGTTGTTCTAGATTAGGCAGAACCAGAAGATGTTATGATAAAAAATACTAGGAACAAATCTTATGCTCCTAAAGGGAAATACGATCCTCCTCGTAATTCTTCCATTCCAGCCTCATCTTCACAAGGTACTAATGTACAAACTGTCAAAATTCTTGAAAGTTATGGAGTTCCTTCCCCTCTTCCCTCTTCCAAGTATAACATCCTTAACCAATTGGTTAATATCAAGGTTGATGCTACTCTTTTGGACATGGTTGTCGTCCCTGAACAACAAAATCATCTCCAGAATTTTATGGAAGGAAAATCTTCCACCATAGCTAATCTTTTTGAAGAGGAAAAAGAAGAGGACCCCACTGTAAATAAGATAGGTGTAAATAATTTTACACACCCTGTAAAGAACCATCCTTTTTTTATTTATGTAAAAATTATGGATAAGATAGCCCATTGTTTCCTAATTGATGGTGGTTCAGGTCCAAGCGTAATGTCAAAAATCATCATGGAAGAGCTAGGCTTATCATGTACTAACTAAAACTATAGAAGCACACTCTCCTATAATAGTCTGCAACAGTCAACTATATGTGAAATCAAATACGTAACTTTAGTTCTGTGTGCACATCCCAAAATAAGAACCCTCAACATCCAAGTAATCGACATGCTAGTAAGAAACTATTCTATTATCTTAAGAAGAGACTAGCAATCCCTAATAGGTGGATATATTTCACGTGATGGACCTCACTTATCCATTCCTCAGAATGGAAATAATATTATAGTCCTAAGAGAAGGAAGAATTTCACCATACATAGAGAGCATTCCTCAACCGAATGTAAAATATCTTGAGGAAGACTTAGGGGTATACTCTATCTTTGTTGATGAGGGTGACACTACTCTAGAACAAATTGATTTGGAATATGGTATGTGGCACATGAATTTCGATGGATCATGCTCAAACGAAGGTAATGGAGCTGGCATTATCTTATTCTCACCTATCTGTAAATTCACAATTTTTCTTATAGGTTAGAGTTTTCTTGCACGAACAATGTCACTGAGTTTGAAGCCTTACTGCTAGGCATCAAAAATGATTATAACCTAGGTTGCGACCACCTTACAGTTTTTGGTGATACTCCTAGCAATAAGTTAATGAAACACTATAACCAAGCTATTTGGATGCTTATCTTGAACCTGTTATCATTTAACATCACTCATGTTAAGAGGGAAATTAATTCAATGGCTGACAGGTTAACTGTGTTTGTGGCATCTCCTACTCGAAAACTTCTACCCCAAAGGCATGATTGTACATTTCAATCTTTATATCGCCCTCACATTCATGATAATTTAGAATCATGGTAGGTTTTCCCAAATGATGAAGGTATATGTGATTTCATACAAAATGAACCATTTAAGCCCAAGGAAATCATATCTATGGAAGACAACAAATTTTCAAAAGGCTTGACTCCTCTTGAGAGTTCATTTTCGTCGAGTGATGTAGGCAACAAAGAGATAAAAAAGGAAGAGAAGTCGAAAAGGAAAGTGGGTAATACCATTTCCTTGAACCTTGGGACATCCGAATCTCCAAAGATAGTTAAACTAGGTGCCCAATGTTCCGACGAAGAAAAGGTGAAATTCACATAACTACTACATGAATTTCAAGATGTTTTTGCATGGTCATACAAGGATCTTCGTGGTTTTGATCCTGCTCTCATACAACATGCCATTTCTATCAAGGAAGAGATAAAACAAGCTAGGCAAAAACAAAGACCCATTAACCCCGCGCTTGAAGCTACTATTAGAAAGGAGTTGGAAAAAAATTTGAAAGCTCGTATAATCTTCCCAGTTAAGTTTTTGATTGGGTCTCAAATTTGGTTCATGTTAGGAAAACAACTAGTCAGATTCGGTTGTGCGTGGATTTTCATGCATTAAATAGAGCAAGTGCAAAAGATCATTTTCCTCTCTCTAATATGAAAATGATTTTGCAGCAGGTCGTAGGGTCACAAATGTTGTCCTTGCTTGACAGTTTCTCTGGATATAATCAAATCGAGGTAAAAAGGACTGATAGATACAAAACCACCTTTACTACACGTTGGGGCACATTTGCTTATGAACGCATGCCTTTTGTATTGTCTAATGCATGTGCCACTTTCTAGAGAGATATGCAAATAGCTCTTGATGATCTGATCGGTAAGGCTATCCAGGTTTATCTTGATGATTTCACTATCTATTCAAAGAATCGATTGGATCACTTTGGTCATCTCAGAAAAGTTATCATGTGATGTAGGAAATTCGACATTTCTTTAAATCCTTCTAAATCTATTTTTGGCGTCACCAAGGGAAATCTCCTTGGAAATATCATTTTTGATTTAGGAATAAGCATAGATCCCAAAAGATTCTGAACCTTCCTACCCCCAACTCCAAAAAGTAGGTTCAAGCCTTTATGGGCATTAGCAACTTTGTCCGCAAGTTTGCTCTTGATTTTGCTTTAATGGTTAAACCAATTCATAATCTTCTAAAGCAAGATCGCTCCTTTTCTTGGACAGATGATGTCAAAAATGCTTTTGTAAGGATTAATAAGGCAATAAGTTTTTCACCGATTCTGGTGAAACCGGACTTTGAGAACGATTTTATCATATACACTAATGCCACTTAGGAAGCAGTTTCTACTATTCTCTTACAATGTGATGACCAGAATAATGAAAAACCTGTAGCATACATGAGCCAAAGTTTATCAAATGATGAAATCAAGTAATCTTATATTGAGAAACATGTTTTTTCTCTTGTTAAAATTGTAGAGAAATTTTGCCACTTTATTCTAGGAAAACATACGCAGGTAAAAGTCCCTTTGCCTGCTGTCAAGTTTCTGCTTTCACAAACTTATCTTTCAAGGAAGCTTGCACATTGGCTTTCCAAGATTCAAGAGCATGATTTGATGATCATGACTTCAAAAACAATCAAAGGAAGAGACTTAGCCCTTCACTTATCTCAACATGCTGAGGCAAGTGAAGAAATTGACGATCGGGATAATCCTCTTTCAGCATTGTTTTATATTGAGAATTAAACCCTTTCTATTGTTGAACACCCCTGGTATAAAAATCTGGTGTATTACTTGCAATATCAAAAATTCTTAGATGACTTTGATCCTCATCATAGGAGAAGACTTTGCCTTGAATCTTCCAGGTACATTATTTTGGGAGACTTTTTGTTCAAAAGGTTTGCTGATGGTATATTACTTTGATGTGAATGATGAGGAAGCACAAAAATTGTTACATGAAACTCATGGATCTTCATATTTTGTTCTTCACGTTGGTGGCCACTTTTCTGCTAAAGCTACTGCTTTTAAAATCATCACAAATGTTTATTATTGGCCCTCAATTTTTCAAGATTCTTATAAATTCGCAAGATCTTGTGACAACTGCTAAAAATTCGCTAGGAAAGAGCGTCTTTCTTCCATTCCTTTACAACCTATCCTCCAAGATTTTCCTTTTTCTAAATGGGGCCTAGAATTTATTGGTCCTGTTAATCCTCCAACTTCCATGGGGAGCATTTTCATCTTGACAGCCACTAATTATTTCACTAAGTGGACTGAGGTTGTCCCTCTTAGACACTCACAGGATGAACAGGTAATTTCTTTCCTGGAAACTAATATCTTCTCCATATTTGGCATTCCTTTAGAGATTACTACAGACAATGGTCCCGCTTTCATTTCCGCAAAATTGAATCAATTTCTAGCTAAGTTGGGAGTCAAACATTTAACTTCATCGGCTTATTACCCTCAAGGAAATGGGTAAGTTGAGTCTACTAACAAAAATCTAGTTAGGATCATAAAGAGGCTCATCGAAGATAAGCCTCATCAATGGCACACCCTCCTCACTAATGCCCTTTGGGAAGATCGCACTACTACCAAGATAAGCACAGGCTGCACCCCCTTTCAACTTTTTTATGGTCAAGAAACCATTCTGCCTATTGAGCTAGGAATTTCTTCTCTATGGTCGATGCTAGAGTTTGAAGAATTAAATTCTTCCAATATCCCTCAAAGGATAAATGCACTATTAGCCTTAGAATAACAAAGAATGTTTGCCTTGTAAAACATAAAGAGAAGACAACAAACTGTAAAGAAATATTTTAACAAAAGCGCAAAAGTTGTCAAATTTAAGGCAGGTGAGAAAGTCTTACTTTGGAAGCCCATGCTGACAGAGGAAGACATTCAAAGTTTCATAAATTATGGCTAGGTCCTTTCAAAATCACTTTTGTCCTAGGCGCAAAATCTTACCTTTTAAAGGATATGAAGAGCGATTGTTTTCTTATAATACCAATGGTTCCCACTTGAAACATTATGTGGAACAAGCATGATTGATAAACGCCATGTGGAAATCACTGTTGTATATAGTTTTTTGTTTCGTTGTTTTATTTTTCTTTATTCAATTGAATTTTCAATTTTTGTTGTTTCATTTTCTGTTGTTTTATTTTCTGCTATTTCGTTTTATGTTTATCATAAATAACTTTTGGATCAGTTTTGCCACAATAATGCCATTTTGTAAGTATTATTGATCAATGAAAATAAAGTTTACACAACTGTCACGATGGCCTCCTTTTAGACATCGTTGAAGATGTTTTTTTCTTTCAGTACTGTTGTTAGATAGATGATTTGGTCTTCTTCCATATTTTCTACTATCCCTTTCTTCCTTCCATCCTAAGAATCAAAAGAGCATATCATAAAATTTATCCTTAACAAGAAGAAACACTTTTTACTCTACCTGATCAAATGTTATTTCATATAGGACCAAACCCCCTCATACGTACCACTTTTCATGAGTTATTCCCAAAATCTCATCTCATTATTTCCCTTAAACCATCTTTTCCCCCCTGTTGCATAATCATTCTGGTCAATAATTTTTTGATCTATGTTTATCAATCTGCGAAACTAGACATTATGAGTTCTTAATCTATTGGAAACAGATTTCCCTATGGAGTCGCCAATTTGTGTACGCCCAAAAGCGCAACATATGGTACCTGCTTGCAAATGGTTGCAACGCCTTATTGTTTAATTATATTTAATAATATACTAATAGGTGGGACCCCTTGTGTGGCTTGTGTTACTATGACGAAGACACGACACGTATGTTTTATGTGCTTATGACTTGGTTGCGAGATGAGTTCTACAGTTTATTTTCTTTTAAGTCACTTTCAAAATAATTGATCAAATGATGTTATGGGTGATGTGATCAAAAGAGAAATGATGGTGTCTTTATATAACCCTCACAAGAGTTATTATGCTGCATCTAGTTTGATAAAAGACATAAGCTCCATGTTTCAAGTTGTATGTGATATATGGCGTGGTGATTACCTTGATTCCATGCTATAAGGATTGCGTGCATTTGTTAAGAATTGGAAGTTTAAAGGTTGAAACATGGTATCCCTAGCAAGTTTTGGATATATGTCACATTGGAGTTCTTGACAAAGGTTGGCACATTTGTTAAGTTTGAAACTTAGGAAAATGGTGGTGCATCAAACTTGCAATTAATTGTTGGTGTTTTGTGCGTTGTATGGTTAGATTGCTCATACTGGATATGGATAAATGTGTAAGTGTAGATACGACGTGCAGTAAATGCACGTCGCTCTAGCCTACCTCAAGCCTGCCACCCTAGCCATTTCACATTTGCTCTTGTTGGTTGTTGTTACTATGCTTTGTTCGGTCGTGGAATATGTATATAGGCTTGGTCGACTCTCCTTGGCAACTTTTACATGGGTATGGGGTTTCTTGCTACTCCATCCATGAATATTTCGCTTTGCTCTTTGATTAAGTCAAAAGTTGGCTCTTGAGTTTGCTCTTTGTCTGTGCATTTCCAAAGTTACGATATGTGGATTTTTTTTTTACTGTGTATGGATTATTAGTGAAGTTTGGTCTCTGTGGCATTTGTATTCGAACTGTTTGTATAAAAAATGTGGGTGTTTCTTACTGTATGAAATTTTTCATGCTTTACCTATGGAAAAGGATATTGTTTGGGAAGTTCTCGGGCCTGCCTTGCCTCTAGTTTTCTTTTGGTGATTCCTCTCTATCTTATAGAAACGTTATCAGTGCTCACGACTTGTGGGTTATTTGGAAACTCTGCCTATCATATAATTGTGTGGCTCTCGTGGCTATCATGGTCGCGCCCTTCTATCATCTCTGTAAATATAAATGTGGAATTCTTTGGTGGTGTTAATATTTTCGTGCTCCTTTTGGATAAACCCTCAATCTTGGTCAGCTCGTCTCCTTGTATCACATCACTGATGATAATTGCATATCAAACCCTGTATTTGGAAAATAGTGTTGAGGTGGCCAACCCAGAATTTGATAAAAGCATTGTCCGTGCTCCTTTTTAGTTGTGGGTCTTGTTGATTATCCACTGTGCAAAGTTAGAAATAATGCTAACCTCACTTATTTTTGTAATACAGTCTATCATGTGGAGACAATTGGGGTGATGGAAGCATTTCCAAACCATTGTTTAAGGAATACGACCTACTGTGTGTTCGATTTTATATGAAAGGAATACCTCTGTGGATGAATTGTATATGCGTTGAATGAGTTTTTTGAACTAGAATGAAAGGGAATTTTGGAAGCATTTTTATTTGAAGTTTCAGTTTTGAATTGTGTTATACACAAGGATCCTTTCTGTAGCCACTTCATGGAACCCTGCAGTGATTTGAAATGTATTGGTGTTGATATCGTGGACCACAGTCTGTCCTTTCCTCAACTGTTGGTTGTGATTATTATGATTATTTTGATGTTGTGTCTCCTCGACTCTGTTGTGCACAAGTTGTGTTATTATTGTTGAATGTTTATTGGGAAATAAAGTATGAAATGATTACTGTGCAATGCAATTTTTAAATGCAAATGAGTAGCCTTGAAGTGAAACCCCGGTTCTAGATTTTTGGAAATAGAGTGTTGAATTTCAATTTTTAAACAACAAGGGTTTTGAATTTTAATTGACGTTGAAGGTGGAATTGTTTTATATATTAGAACAATATCCATGGGAGTCCTTTCCATTATACCATTTTACTCAAAATACATTCCCCTCATTATCCCAAATACATTTTTTCACTCCTTGTTCTATTGTTACTCATTTTTAAGGAAAAGTCTGTGTGGAAATGAAGAAAAATTGAAGTGGTAGTAATTGATGATTAGTATTATGAGATATGTTTAGATACACAGTTGATTGCTTGAAAAGTAATCATAAATCTTTCCCCCTCCATGATACCACCTTATGCTAAATATATTCTCTCCATACTCCCAATGAACCTATCAATTCCCTATTCATGTGGCAATTAATAAATGGCATTTTTTGTGGATGGATTGCATGCGTCGTGTAGTAAATAATAGAGCCAACTCTTGATTTATTTAAGTGGAGTTTCATGTATGGGTTATTAAGAACTTTTCATGACTGATTAAATATTTCTACAGGATGAGTTTTTTTCAGTAGGGGTAGTAATGGCCAAAATAATAGAGGCAGAGGTAACTAGCAGCGAGGCTATAGAAGGCCCCGGTTTTCTATCCACTTCAATGTTGATCCACAAGAGTTGAACCAATTGTTTCAAGCTGGGTTTTCTAATTTGGTTGGCCATGGTATATTGCATCCCCGATCTGACAGATCCCCATTTCAACCTCCTCAGAATTTTCACGGTATTCCTATTCCTCCACATGTGTCAATGCAACCCGAAGTCCCCGCTAATGACGGATGGAAATAAATTGTCCACCAACCTGTCTCTCACCACCGTGGTTGGCCCACTGTGTCATTTCCTTTACCACCAGTTAATCCCAATGCTCAAATTGTTCATGTTGTTTCGTCGGTATAGTCCTCGCTCGCCAGCAAAAGATTAAAAATTGATATCCCACAACCTATGCAAGACAAATGAAAAGCAACGACCTCCCCCTCCATTCCATCCACAAAGTCTTCTAAATCAATGGCTTCTCGCCTCCACCTAAAAGATGATTTCTCCCATGTGATAAATGAAATACAAACCCAAGGGTATAACCAACCAAGGGCTACCCCAGAAAAGTCAAAAGGAGACAGCAGTGATAAGAGGAAATATGCCTCACACAACAGCAAATATGGATTTTAAATGTTTTTTTTTATGATGTTCAGTGATGAAGACAGTATTTAATGATTTTGAGCATATTTTGGACAGCAAGCTCTATTTTGGATATTTTTTGTGGATAAGATGGATATATTGTTTTGTTGGGATATGGCCTTAAATTTTGTTGATATTTAAATATTCTACTTAAAAGATATCCATGGGAGCTACAAGGGTGTTATATGATCCAAATGATAAATTTTGTATTTTATATTTGATGATTTGCAAATAGAATGATGGGAGTCACAAGTGGTCCCACCTATTTAGTTATTATTAATTAGGCCCTTAGTTATATATTATTATTAATTATTTCTTCATAAACTAATTAGTTAAGTTAATTTGACTTAACTAAAGAAAGTAGTTGAACTACCTCAACTTATTGAGAAAGAATAAAGGTTCAATGAGAGGAAGAGACAAGGGGAGAATAGAATGAGAACTATAACACTAAGGTTTGCTCTCTAGTTAGTGAGATAGTTTTAGTTTTAGTTTTCATTCATTTCTGAGTTTACTTGAAATCCTAATCCTTTTGTTGACAACAGGGTCTTATTGAAGGCAACAAGATTCAAAACTAAATCATACCATTCAACAACTTGTTTTTAAGATGTTTGATTTATCTTTGATAGTCTACGTATTCTTGTTGGTTTATGAATTAATTTTCATGTCTGATAAAGAATATCTTGCATAGTCAAGTCGCAGCATTTTGTGGCAAGTTGATCCAGATCATTAGTTCCAGTTTTATTTCACTGTCAGGGTTTTTTTGCATGGTTCCCATCGAAGAATTCTAAATTTGACTTTGGTACATACCCTCGCAGGGGTTTGTAAAAGAGAAATACAGTTTTGTATCTCAGAATGAAATAAAATCGGATTATTGTTCTGTCTCGTACATGTTTTTTCATGACTTGGTTCTTCCTTTCGCTTTTGTCTCCATGTTTACTTTATTGTAAAATCTGTATACATTCATGTAGCTTTGTTTAAATTTTATTTTTATATTGCAACATACACAAATCATAAAATCAGCCTTGATCCTTTGTAATTAATACTTGTGGATTGAGTGAATGTTTTGAGGCTATAAACCCCATCTGACATTCCCAACTATCTTGTCTTAGCTAGGCAAGATCTGAAAATTATTGAGTGAGGTACTCCATACCTTTTCCTCAACAACCGGGAGGTCACACATGCCCATAGGGGGGTTTTCATCATGTGGTATCAGAGCAGGAATAATCTTTGTGTGAACATACTTTGGAAATTATGTCATCTAGGAGACGCAGGGAGAGACCTGTAGCCAATGCATCTATGGATGAAGAATACTTATACCCTTGAGAAAAATGGGTGTAAACATATGTTGTTGCCATTAGAAGATAAGGGAGCCAAAGAGGAGTCTAGTCCTAGTATACTTCTCATGAGTCAGAAGGAGCTCTTGAAAGAAGTCAAGAAAGATCAGGAAGTGTATTTTGTTGTTATAGGTAAGTCGAGAGTCATCCTTACAAATAATTATATGAATGATTTTCCTATGGAAGTTCAGGAGTTATCGGATGGGTTCGTTGACATTGTGGTGGATGAGTTGCCTCATACTTTAACACCCATCAAGAGTATTAGTCACCATATTGATCTTATTCCGGGAGCAAGTTTGTTAAACAAAGAATCATATAGATTAACCCCTCAGGAGAATGAAGAGGTCAAGGAGTAGGTCCAAGAGTTGTTGGACAAAGAACTGATCAGAGAAAGTCTGAGCCCATGTGCAGTACCAACTGTGTTGAGTCCAAATAAGGATGGAGGTTGGAGAATGTGCACAGATTCTAGAGCCATCAACAAGATAACCATCAGGTGTAGATTTCCTTTACCCAAAATGGATGATTTAATGGATTGTTTGAGTGGAGCTAGTTATTTTTCCAAGACAGACTGGAAAAGCGGTTATCATAAGATAAGAATGACAGAAGGGGATGAATGGAAGACAACATTCAAAACAAATGAAAGGTTGTATGAGTGGCTTGCTATGCCTTTTGGTCTAACAAATGCTCCAAGTACATTCATGAGATTAATGAATGAAGTGCTCAAATATTTTATTGGGAAATTTGCGATTGTTTATTTAGATGATATCTTAGTTTATAGTAAAACTAAGGAGGATCATTTAAGACACTTGAAGATGGTTTTGAGGAGATTGCAGCAAGAAAATTTGTTGATAAGTTTGAAGAAGTGTTCTTTCAAAACTTGTGTATCTAGGGTTTATAATATCTTCAAATGAATTGATGGTGGATCTAGAGAAGGTGAGGGCTATAAGAGAATGGCCTTCTCCAAGAAGTAGATTTGAAATAATAATTTTTCATGGATTAGAAATCTTTTAATGAAAATTAATTAGGAATTTTAGCAGTATTTTCACACCCATGTTGGATACTATAAAGAAAGAACATAGATATTTTGACTGGACAAAAGAAGCCAAGAAAGGATTTGGAGTGTTAGAAGAAAAGATAACAGAACAACCTATCTTAATTCTGCCAGACTTTAGGAAGACTTTCCAAGTCAAATGTGATGCAATCGGAGTGGCCATTGGTGCAATTTTAAGTCAGGATGATAAGCATGTTGCTTATTTTGGTGTGAAGTTGAATGATTCTAAGAAGAAGTATTCAACATATGACAAGGAATTTTATGCTATAATTCAAGATTTGAAAAATTGGAGGCTTTATCTTATACCAAAGGAGTTTATTTTGTATATTGACAATCCTGCTTTGCAGTTCATAACCAGACAAGAGAAATTGAACCAGAGACATGCCAAATGGGTAGAATTCATGCATAATTTTACTTTTGTCATTAAACATATTAGTGGGAGTGCTAACAAAGTTGCAAATGCTTTGAGCAGGAGATGTTTAATCTTGCAGGAATTCCAAGTGGATACTTTGGGATTTGAACACCTCAAGGAGAAGTACCGGGAAGACCTAGATTTCAAGGAAGCTTATGAAGCTTGTGAAAATCCTTTGTTAAGAGATAGAAACCAATGGATGGAGTATATAATCCAAGAAGGATTGTTATTCAAAGGAAGGTGATTGTGTATCCCAAAATGCTAAATGAGGGACAATTTGATGAAGGAAAAACATAATGGAGTAATGGTTGGACATTTTGGCCATGATAAAACATATGCACAGTTAAGTTATTCATACTATTGTCCAGGCATGAGGTCTAATGTGAAGAAGTTTGTGGACAAATGCAGAATTTTCCAATATGCTAAAGGAAAGCATCAGAACACATGATTGTATCAACCATTGTCTATTCCAAACATGCCATGGGATGCTATAAGTATGGATTTTGTTCTAGGATTTCCAAGAAGTTAGAGGGGAAATGATTCAATCTTTGTGGTAGTTGATGGGTTTTCAAAGTTGACACATTTTATACCATGTCACAAGACAAGTGATGCCACTCACATAGAAAAACTGTTTTTCAATTAGATTGTGATATTACATGGATTACCCAGGAGTATAGTCTCAGACAGAGATACAAAATTTGTGGGACACTTTTGGAGGACTTTGTGGAAGAAGCTGGGGACAAATTTGTCTTTTAGTTCAACATATCGCCCTTAGACAAATGGACAGACTGATGTAGTGAATAGGAAATTTGGGAATCTGGTGAGAAGTTTGGTAACTAAACATAACAGTTAGTGGGATCAAACTTTGCCTCGAGCGGAGTTTTCATATAATGACTTACCAAACAAGAGTACTGGTAAGAGTCTGTTCCAGATAGTGTATGGAATGCATCCCATAGGAATTTCATAATTGAGAGATTTGCGGCAAGATGAATTTTGAAGTGCAAGAGCAGAAGACTTCGCTGCAGATATGCAAAAATTACATGAACAAAAAGGATAGCTACATGATACCAGCCAGAGATACAAGAATCAAATAGATCAGAGAAGAAAAGAGGTTAATTTTGAGGTTGGAAGCCAAGTCTTGGCACACTTGAGGAAGGAAATATTTCCAAGAGGGAAATATAATAAATTGAATATGAAGAAGAGAGGACCTTTTAAAATCCTCGGGAAATTTGTTGCAAATTCTTATGAGATTGAACTGCCAGAGGACATTGGAATTTAAACAATATTTAACATAGCGGACTTATATCCTTACAAGATGGATGACCAAGGAGGGACAGATGATCAAGAGGAGATTCAGTGGAAGCGATAGATGCCCATATCAAAGAAGCCTAAAATAGAAAATATTTTAGATCAAAGAATTGCTAAGAGAACTAGGAGAAAGGTTTATTATGAATATCTGGTTAAATGGAAGAATCAACAAGCAGAAGATGCCAATTCGATAACTGAAGAAAACATCCAGAAGCATGGAAAATAAGTTGAGGAGCTCATGGACAGGAGCCCATGAATATTTTGTCCAGGGGAGTTTGATGAAGGAGCATCATAGTTATCATTAATGAAGCTTAGTGGAAGATGACTCGACAACCAGCACAACACACTTTAAAATGGTTTGGATCCCAAGGAGAGTGCGTCAATTTAATTTTGAGTTTGTTGCAATTACAGATCCCATGAGATGTTTAGGCTAAGAGAAATTTTATATGCTCCTAGATGGTGTAATTATCTTTAATGCTTGTAGGAATGTACAGATTTTGAGCACCGACTCATATCTGAATTGTAATTGTTCATTTATTGTAATCAACTTAGTGGTAGGAAGCTTTTAATTGTGATATGAAAGCACTAGAATAGTCTGGAGGGAAGTCTCGAGAAGCTTCGTCATGTATAAATCAATGTATTCTATGCCCAGAGGAGGTTGTTGTTGAAGATTGGTGAAACTTTTGTAAATTGTTGTTGAAGAAATATAGAAAAAGAGAATTGCTCACACATTTCTAATATTATGAATTTGTTTTTTTCTGAGTAACTGGATAGATGTTATGTTGTTATATTTGTGTGTGTGTGTGTGTGTGTCTAAATGTTTTGATTGAATGAGTTCAAAATTTTATTATAAGTTTCAATTGTTTCTCTTCTGAAAATCTCGGTGCAAGGAGCGTACAGTGCCAACGCAAGGAGTGTGGAGGCTGAACCATCTACAGGTTCAAAATCTCAGGAGAGATAGTGTAGGTTTATACAGAGAAAGCGTAAGGAGTGTGCCTACACTCAGAGTAGTGTAAAATATCAGAGGGAAGACGAAGTGCAACGAGTGCACAGAGCCAACACTTCGTTAAGCGTTGATAAAGCTCGGGAGAGAAGTGCCAAAGTGTGCCCCAAATATCGAATCATCCAAGTGACGAAGCTCAAGGAGGGATACTGAGTGTAAGTATCCAAGGGGAGAATCCCTTTATGTAAGGTCAAACGGACGAGATATGTTTGGGAGGAGTCAATATCCCTCACAGTTGATCGATTGATTGAGAAGGAGCAAGGTCATTAAGTGTTAAGTCCTTCAGACTTCGCTGCTCCAACAATTTTTAAATTGTTTGTTGAAGGTTAGACCCAGATCCCGAAGCTTCGAAGTCCCGTAGTAAATCCCTACCGTAGATTTGTGGATGAGTACGATCCATTGGATCCCCAAGTGATTCAGCGATTCGTCACTTCAAGAAATTTTGGTCATTGTTGCACAGAGGTGAAGAATCTCTCAAATCTCTGAAGTCAGAAGTAAATCTGGATCGTTGATCTAGAGAAGGAGCACAGACCATTCATCCTTGGACTCTTCGTGATTTCGGTGATTCAGTTGTTCAGGGAAAGTATGTCGATTATTGTTGGGGCAGAGAAAAACCTGAAGCCCGGAGTCCTAAAGCGTCGAATAACCTTTTCACCAAATGCTCAGTCATAAGTCATGGTCGCATGCATGGGTTGCCTGGACGAAAGGAACCCTCGCTAATTTCGATTTCGTGCTTGTGTATTGTGAAGTCTATGGGTAAGTTAAGTGTATGGATCGATGGGATCCTGAGATCCACTCCTAGTCTTGTATAGTTCGATCCTAGATTGGGAGGTCGCGCAGGCCCATGGGGGGTTTGCATCAGCTTCACAGGAAAAAGATAAACAAAAAATATAATTACCAGAAAGTCAGTTCGGCCCAGCTAGAAAATTCACTAGACATATCAATATAAATAAAGGACATCTTGGCTTATTTGTTCACTCACTCACACACTCTCAGTCACCAGAAACAATGTGTAAGATTGTAGGAGGAGCAACAACAGCTGCAGTTGTACAATTTTCTATTTTTTCATCTTTTTGGTACTTTCTCTTTTGCGCTACCCTTGGAGAAGGTGATCTCTCTTGACTATTTGTTGGTTCTAATGTGGCTTCCCATAATCATTCTATCTAGCAAAGGTTAAGGTGTTTGAGCGTGGATTTATGCCTATGGATGGGTGACAATGGTGTAGTATTTCCTATGGTAAAAATGAGCACATCAACATTACTCTAAAAAATGTCACATAATCAAAAGCAGTAATACATGAAAAAAACTCAAATGCCTCAAATATTGAAATGACACTCACCATAATACTTGACTTGTACCTCATGGAGCAAGACCCAATGTCTTCTAGAGGCCAGTTGATGTGGTGGATACCATCATGATCAACCTGGAGATGTGGTGGTGAGGTGGTTCTTCATTTGTGTAAGTGGACATTGTTGGTCAAGTTGTCTCTTGGTACTCCATGTTTGCAACTTGAGGGCCTCGAGACATCATCTCCTTAATTATCCCTATGAGTTGGGGATAACAAGCCTTAATGTGCTAGCACCTTAGAGTTTAATCCCTACCTCTTATATCTTTGCTAGTTCCATCTCTAAGTGATATCATTGTTGTTGTAAAAGTCTCCATATCCCTAAGGCACTAATCATTTAAGCTCTATTGTGGTAAAAGTGATCAACAAACTCTCAATTTTCATTTTATCAAGCTTTCTACTAGCTTTAATAACTCTAACTTAAGATAATTCACTAACATACCTATTGTTTTTGCAAAACTTTGCTACAACCATCCTAACATACACTAATTTGATGCATTGTTGTAATAGTGATCATACATACTCAGAAATTACATATAGCAATTGGTTGATGTTCTAGTGAGTAAATGTTAAGTTTTCATGCTAAATTGTTGCAATTCTAAAGTGTAATTTTTGTTGTTGTTACAATTTGCCTATTGCTATTGTATTATTGTTAACTACTGCAATTTTACAATAGCCATAACATTTTTCACTGTCTAGTGTCTTTAAGAGGTATTACTTGCATACGTGTACTTGGAAATCATCATATACATGCTACAAGGGTTCTTGTTTTGGGTAGGTACTCAAGTATATTCTTATCTATTATTTCTCCTTGACCTAGACCTTTGAATTAGGTGATCAAGAGAGGGGGTGGTAGGCTTGGCTAACAAACTTGCTACTTTAGTCCCTTGAGGTCACCAGGGAATCCTCCCTTGTGGTGGACCTCCTCCATCACTAAAATGAGGGGATTTCTTACTAAGGCGACAGTGGTAGGATTTCCTATAGTTATGCAAGATTTGGTGATCTTGTGTTGGGCTTTGCACAACTACAAATCCCACAATAACACTTCTTAGTAGACCCATAACAACTGCATACTCCAACTTCTATCCATTTACCTATATTTGAATAATAAGGAGGGGGAAATAACTATGACGAGATTGAGGTTTAAATCTTGGACACCTTGCCTGCCATTCTCTATTGTGGTGCTCGACAATAAATAAATATTAACTTTCCATCAACTCTTGCTAAAAGGACGTAGAATACCTCTTGCATTCCATGGCTGATTTCCCTTCTTTCATTTTGTATCTTAGAGGAAGTAGGCGTTGTTGTATCTTTTGTTTTATTTATGATCATTTGGGAAATAACACCCTTGAACATAGTTTCTTTATGATTTAATTTGTTGCATTTGAGGGTTGTCAAGTTCACAATACTTTCACCCAGCCTTGGATGTAATTTTCTTATGAATCCAACCTATAAACTCCCTATTAGATTACATCCTAACAAATTGGGGATGCAACGTTTTGTAGGATATAAACCTAATATAAATATTATTTGGTTAGAGACAAAGGGATGACAAACAATTATCAAGATACAAGATGAATGTGTTTGAGGTCAAACATAAAAATCATCAAATAACAGAGATTCTTAAATGCCTCATTGGTACAAAACAATCATATTTGCTCACCCTAGTCTTTAGCAAAGTTTCCTTCGTAATTCTTATGCCCGTATTTGGAATGACAACCCCGTTAAAAAATCTTGTGATTGCCTCATGGCTTAGGTGGTGATGAATTTTTTCAAAAACTTGCTTTTGCAGGCTCTCTTATGTTTTTATGCTCCAATGACCTTTCTCATTGGACTTTGCAAGTTGTGCACACAATCTCAATTCTCACTAAATCCATTGTTTGACTATCTTCTAAATGGGCATCTTTCACTTAGACAACATAATGGAGAGCACAATGATGCTCTTATTGTTAGTTATAATATAAAGTGGTGTGTGTATTGTGGGGCCATTACACAAACTTGTGTGATTGTGAGTTTTCTTGTTTCTAAGTTATATTAACCTTAGACAAGGAATCGATTTTAAAAATATTGGATCTTGTTGAATATTTATCCTTAAGAAAAGTATCACTTATGAAAATCGGTAAGGAACTCTATAACATGAAACACTTGCTTCATTGCTATGTGTATATTGGTACATTGTATAAACCTTGAACTAGGATCCAATTTTATCTTTAAAAAATGTATGACCTATGAAAATTAGACACCTTGATGAACTTGTGACACAATATAGGTAGAAAAATTAGACATAATATCAAAGATACTAAAAAAATCATAAATACAAAGTACTTTGAAAATATCATTTTGGAGAAATTTTGTTAAGGTCATAAAGCCACTAGAAATTAACATTTATACTAAAACTTGATATACTTTAAGCATTAAGAACAAGGCCTTTGGCAAAGACGCCACAAACTTTGCACTTTGCCTCTATCATAAAGCGCCTAATGGGTATTAACCTTCCCTTATGATGATATGGATGTTGGTGAATCTTGAGACTCTTTGCATTGTACTTGAGTTTGAGTGATTCCAARGATGCCTTAACACAATACTCAACATACCCAAAGAAAGTAATTGAAAAATGACATTCTTGTAAATGCTAYGATCCATGCTTCAAAGTGTAACACAAGGGACAATCATAAACTTGAGGTGGTTTAGAGTTATYGTGGATGTGTTAATATGTAAAGATATATGCAAGATTAACAATTGGAATAAATTAGTGGCAACTACGAACATATAAGTCKAACACCATAAGTCTTTATTGTCCTTTCAAAAATGTTTGAAACAAGATCATGTTCAGTGAAAGTCTTTTGTGTTCTTTCATTGTACAATTGTCATGAATATGTTACAATGTATGTTTATGAGTATATTGTAGTGGAGAGACTAGTGCCAAAACCCTAAGAAGGAATGTAAACAATCTTTCATTATTATTGTACTTGTGTTTGTAAAGGACTCAAATGATTTAGTTGTAGGCATGACCATCTTGTACAGTAATAAAGGTCTCTAGGAAAAAAATATCATACATAGATTAAGTACTTTGAACCTTCAAACATCAGTGTTTTGCAAAAAATGCATTTGTTTTAGAAATAATAGGTCGAGTGACACCACAAGCAAGTGCACTATCAAGAGATAAAATTTAAGTTTTGACTCACTTATTGTTACATTTCATCCCTTTAGAAGGAGGTACCCTCAAGAATTATAAGATTTAGACCTAGAAATTCAATGCCATTTAAAAGATAGGAGCTCCAATCTATGCAACTACATTGTACAATATTGTAACTTGAAGAATCCATTCTCCCACATTATAGCAACATCTCTATGAGGTGTTTTGTAAACCTCCTATGTGGTTGAACTTTGCTTTACTCATAAGAAGATTTTCATTACACTTACAGGAAAAACTCAAATCTCTTCTCACTAGCATTGCTTCATCACTATATGGGATGGTGAATGGGCGTTTAAAAAACATATCTCTATCTTACTACTATAGTGAGATTTCTTATTTTTTCATAATTTTTTAAGGCCAAAGAAAAAAAAACAATTCTCTTATCGACTACCATAAAGAAATTTAGTATCAAAATAAATGCTCCATCCATAAATATATAGCGATGATGATAAATCTTGTTGAACATGACTTTTATGTTGTGACGAATTTATCATTCCATATGTTGAGAAGTGGCATTGCCCTGCGAGCATCATGTGCCAAAACACTAGTATTTCATGTGGAGTTTGGTCATTATACTTGTTTGCATTGTTTCATATAGCAACCACTTATCAAACGTTGCTTGTGGGTGTTATCCATACACTCTCACTTTTACTCCCCTAGCCTTTTATTTTATTAGTTGATATTTATTTTCTCGTAATGTACTGAGAGAAAATATTGTATCCATAATAAATGAAAATGTCAATGCTTCAACCAATCACCGTGTTGAAATCTGATTTATGCATAGACATCATGATGCTCATCCTTGTCACTCTAAAAGAAAATAAATAATAACATTAATGCAACATAAGATAAATAACTTGTCTATTTATTTAGGAAACATTGTTTATAGAAACTTGTGTCGGTTTTGAACTTGGCTTTTCACATTAATACTAGATTACCATTGTCCATCACCAGGACTCACACTTAGCCTCATTTGCAGTCATTTGGGGGTTTTCAAACTTGGGTTTCCTCTTTTTTTTGTAATCTAGCTAAAATTTATATTAATAAAGTAAAAAATAAAATACGATCAAGGTTAATTGTGACTTGCCTCTAGGGCAACCAAGACCACAATAAGTCAAAATATCAATGTTTATCTTGCAAGATTGCAAGGAAGAGTTCTTTACATCCAAATCCCTAGTAGTAATATGTCCTAGATGCCTACTGAAAACAACATAAAAGATAATTGAAAAAACCAAAAGAGGAAGCCTAGTCCTCATCTGTAAAGTTACCAAAAGAGAGCATGTGTTTCTAGCCCAAGAGGACACATACCCCCTTTGCCACTGCTAAGTGTCCTCCTTTTCCTTAGGATCTTCATCAATCAGGATGGGGTTGGAAGGGGTACCTTTAGACTTTGGAGCAGGTTCTACCACTGCCCTTGGGTTGTGCTTAATATCCTCTGGGTCTATCACTATGATGCCAATGTCATAAGCTACTTTGCAAACTGCTTCAAAAATTGTATCCATTAGATTTAGTTCGTGGAGAATTGTTTGTTGTTGTTGACCCTTCTCTTCCACAACTTGTGCTATGAAATATTTTTTCAACCAATAGAGCTCTGTAAGCTTGAAAATCTTGGTGTCTTTGGATCGAGATAACCTTGTGTCTAGAATCTAGTCTTTGAAATTTTCCTCAACTTATTTGTTGGTCATTTTCCTTCATTTATGCTTGATTGAATTATCAATGTGGTCAACCTCCTCCTCCTCCTTGATAGCATTAGGAAAGTGACACTAATAATTGGATGCTTCTTTCATGGCATCAACTTGGGAATGAGTGATATGAAGCATAAGCTTTTGGTGTAGGGGTTCCCTAATAGACTTCTTGGTCCCCCATTTGACACCACATTTGTCGGATTCCATCTAGAATTTATCACTGGATTTCAACATCTTAGCCGAAGGATGAGTGACAGGAATGACAGAGAGGAGGCTGCAGTAAGGGACATAGATAACTCTGCCCCCGACGGCGGTGCTATGGTAGTCATAAGCGGATCCATTTTATTAAGGCCCCTAAAGGTATAGGTGCAGTAACTTACTAGCATTATATATGAGATTATCCATAAAGTAAAAAGCTATTAGCAAGTCTAAAGGCGCTCAACAATCAATTGAATAAATACCTCAAAACTAGAGGTAAACGGTCTGAAATGGCCATGTTCAGTAACAATCAAATCCATTTCATTGGTCCGATGAAGAGTGGAACTTAGATTCAATTAGATGGAAATGGCGAATGAGGCCATTTTTTAGAACCGCCAATCGGAGTAACCAGTAAAGGAAGGCGTAGCCCCACCACTTCACTATCGTTCGTTCTTTCACTAAAGGATAGATTTCTTTTACTGTCTTTCCTAGGAAGCGCCCCACCACTTCACTATCATTCATTCTTTTACTAGCGGGAAAGGATAGATTTCTTTCTTGGGAAAGCCAAGAGCGATAGCGATGTGGTCTTTCTTCCTCATGAGCGGCAGCGGGAATAACCCATCACATAAATAGAGTAACCCATCATAAATAAAGTAACCATAGACATAGTAACGACATTTAGAATGAGGGGAAGGTAACAAACCCAGGGTGGAATCTACCTATTCGAAGAGGAAAACTAGAAAGGGACTGCCTTAGACCGACACATAGAAATTCACTCAACTGTGGATGGAAAGCTTTTCCTACCCAACCATAATATTGAGTTGATCCAGAAGATAGAACACTCTAGACTACTAAACAAACAAGGAAACTTGAAATCAAACCAGATGGACCAAACCTAAAGCGAGACTAGAGTCACCGTGAAGCTCATCTTCCCCTATTCCCCCAACCTTTCTCCATTTCATCTTCCAGACATGATTAATGGCCAAATCATGGCAGGATTAACGACCTAATCATGCCAATCACTGTTGGTCAAACATGAGGGATCTGCAATGAGAGCTCTCATCCTGGCCACCATCCAAATAATTGTTTTTTGCATGAACAAGCCCATGTAGGTGTGCCTCTGAGCGTCGCATGGGGCTTTACTTGTCTATCTGCACAAACACCCCTCTCAGGAAACTCGGGTTTCCATGTTAATACAAGCCCAAATACTTTATTACTTGTCATTAAATTACATAGAGATTAACAAAAAAAAAAACTTATTTCTCAATACAATTTTTTACCAAATATTAACTTATCTACATTTGAAAAACAATTAAAATTAAAGTTTTATGGTTATAAATACGCTAACACTCATAAACATAACAAGTAAACCAAAACCACTTTAATATTTTATTCACTTGTAATTAGATTTGTTAATGCTTTTGTTTGCGATGGATATTAATTTTTTTTAATTAAAAACTTTATGTTAATAAATACTACATATCCATAAGGAAAAAGACTTTGAATTATTGTGAGGAGTGAGAAAGTAACTCTTGAACAAGATTATAATTTAAAAAAATTACCTTTTTAGCTAGTCCGTATTGGAATTCAATGAAATGAATTTGCATGGCTTCTATTGATTTAATGGGTTAATTAAAAACTTTATGTTAATAAATACTACATATCCATAATGAAAAAGACTCTGAATTATTGTGAGGAGTGAGAAAGTAACTCTTGAACAAGATTATAATAAAAAATTTACCTTTTTAGCTAGTCCGTATTGGAATTCAATGAAATGAATTTGCAGGGATTCTATTGATTTAATGGGTTTTGGGTTTTCTTGAGGTCAAGGGTTAAATTTAGAGACTTGAAATTTTTGTGGTATAGTGGAATCGTGAACAATATAGATTTTTGGGTGGAACCATGAATAAATCAAAGTTTTGGGTGAAACCATGATCCATAACTTGATTTCAATTGAAATTGTGTCAAAATTATGTTCATCCCTATTTTGATCCATTATTGAATTCTAATTGAAATTGTGTTGATTATTCAAATTATGCTTGAAAATTTGTGGATGTTTTTTATTTGCAGTATATTTAATGGTTTCATCATGCTCCAGATGTTTTAGGGGTATTAGTGTCGACCTATAACCTAAGAAATGTTGAATTATTGTAACTTCGAAGAATATTCTACTTATATTTGAGTCATTATTGTATAGATCAAATCCCCTTTTATGGATTGATCAAGTCGGGTCTTTGTTGAGTCTCTATTTTGACACTTATAATACCCTATATTACCCTGTATCTGAACCTATTTTGTCAATGTTATAAGCCTATACTTGATTGTTTCCTCCATAAACATACCTCGTGACCTTGTTCATGTACACGAAACGTAACTTATGATTAAGACATGTTTTGTTTAATTTTCTTGAGTTAATTCGATTAAAATGTTTGATTTTGTATAATCCTAATCGTTTGACTCCTAAGCAGTCTATTACGGTACTACAAGCTATAGAGTAATCCGGTACCAAGTCTATTCTGGTACCCAAAGCAGTTTTTGATCCGATACTATCTGCTCTGAATCCATTCTGGTACTGCCCGTGCATCTAATATGGTACTCAGATTCGCGACTGTGTGTATTCTGATACCAAACCCCCGTTTCTAGAATTCATCTGTTGAACGAGTATGTAGATGGAGATTTTGAGAAGGCAGTTGGACCGAAATCTCCAAATCATTTTTCCAGATCACGATAGACTCCATCACTCATGCACTTCATGTCATGAGGATGGATTCCATCCCTAGAGATTTGATGTAAATACCAATTGTAATATTTTTAAAATTGTTTGATGCCTATCCTTAGATATTGATAGTATCAACTCACCTTCTTTATAAGGGATGTTGTATAGGCGATAGGATAGTGAATGAATAAGGAATGTAATAAAGCAACTTATCAGAACCAGATGATACATATTGTTTCTATGTACGAGATGATGAACTGCTAATTCAATTCACCAGTTGAAGTAATACAAATGATCTATTGTGCAAATTCCTGAGTATGATTAGAACGTTTTAGTCTGCTATCTTTTTAGAGGTTCCTTGTTGATTCGGCAAGGGCCCACCACCCCAGCCAAGGTAAACCTCCCTGTATATGCTTTGTGTGATTGTGTGAATATTTTACAGTAGTGTATTTTCAATGATTTTAAATCCATTTCAAGAGTTCAACATTAAATCATTTTGTTTCTAAATTGGTGTGAGTAATCAGATACTAGATCGAATAGATATTTTTCTTTTCAAATATTGCAAGTTGACATTTAATTATTTGAAGTGTGGGATTGCTAAGCAAATGATATTTTGAGTTTATGATTGTAGTGTTTTCAGTATGTACAGGAACCAGAAGACTTTATATCTCATCTCCATGTTCCATAATAAAGTCTCTCAGTCATGTTGAACTGTTCCTTGTACTAAAGAAGATTTGCTTGACTAGAGTAGAGTGAGAATTGATTTATGTTTCAAGAGTGACTGGAGTTGATTGTTAATCACTGTTTTGATTGCTACAGGAAACAAGATCTTAAGTTCATTTCTCTAATTCATAAGCCTGGAATGAACAAACTTGTCACCTAAGAAAGAATCCTTTGATTGATTGTTTTGCTTGAGAAGTTTTATTATCAGTTTTCTCTTCTAATTTTGAAGTTGTGTGAAGTATTCAGGAATCTTAAAAACAGAGTGTTATGTTATTAATTATTTCCTTCTTAAGCTATATAATACAGACATAGATAGGTTACCTATTCTCAGCACATATAGTGTAGCAACTCTTTTGATTACGAATCTCGGATTGACATATAAATGAGTGTAATATATTGAACATATTTATACACCAACATTTTGGCGTCGTTGTCGGGGAGTTGTAAACGGTAATAGGTAGCATTTTGAATTTTTTATTGGTTTGATGAGTTTGGATTGGATTTAAGGACAATTTGAGGGCGGAGAGAAGACGATAAGACGAGAGGTAAGAACCTGCGCATCCAATTTGGTGGGGTTTCTCCAAAGTCAGGTTGTCCTCTTACTTCTGATAGTTAGAAATCTATGTTTTGTATTGAAATTTCTTTTATGAGTAGGTATAGAGATAATAAAGGTAGATTTATTGCTCCCAAAATTGCAGAAAAATTAGAAAAACAAACAACAACCCCACCCCTCCCCCCCACACACACTAATTCATATAAAATTTGTGCAGGAAAAATTCTCAAAGGAGAGAGCTCAAAGGAATCAATTGAAACAACAGCCAAAGGCACTAAATCTGAAGCCATTGTTCAGATTGAAAGCATAATACAACAGGCAAGAGAGGAAGCACTGGCGACCCAATCAGAAGGAGGAACTGGAAAAGAAACAGAGGTAGTGATAGAGGAAGTTGCATCTATTGTTGGGGAACCACACAAGACATTGGAACATCTAGATATACCACACAACCCAATGTTTGAACCATCACTTAGTGGAGAGACATCACCACCACCCTACAAACTGTTTGGAGACATGGCAGAAGAAGAGGGAAATGAAGCTCATGAAATAGAGACATTTGGATTCCCCATACTGGACATTGCTAGAGACGTTGTCATGAAGAACATTCCATTGTCCTCATTGCCTCACTTCCATGGTATGTCAACAGAATATCCTGACTCTTTTTTGTTTGAATTCGATATATTATGTAGAAGTTCTAATTACACTGATAATGAACAAAAGTTAAAACTCTTTCTAGCTACACTGAAAGATTCAGCATTGAGGTGGTTCATGAGCCTAGGAGAACACACTATCTGGTCTTGGGATGGTATGAAGGAGACCTTCCTCCAGAAATACCAAGATTACTGTAGACCTAGGGATGCTAGGAATGACATATTTAAAATGCAACAATCCGAGGAAGAAATCTTGGAAGACTACCTAGAAAGGTTCCTATACAACTATAAAAAAACTAAGAAATTTGCCTTAGAAACAGCTACAATTAGGACTATCTTCTTAAAGGGTGTGAGGGATGACTGCATTGAAGCACTAAACCTCATGAGTTCTGGAGATGTGTACCAAAATCCATTTGCATACATAGCAGAGTATTGTAAAAGATACCCCCGCAGTCAAGCCAAAACTGGAAAAAGTGTAAGGGATCCTACAAACAGAGTTGTTAAACCCACATCAGGAGGTGTTACTAGGATTGAATTGGGGAATTTATTAGAAAAATTCAAAACAGAAATCCTAAACACCATCAGTTCCCAACTTGATACCATAAAGATTAAAAGAAAACAAGAGGAAGAAAATGTTGCTTTGGCAATTTTCTGTCACCGATGTAGGAAAAAGCATCCTAAAAAGGAATGCCCCCTTAATGTAATTGAATTTTGTGGACTATGTACAAAGGATCACCCTACCAACAAGTGCCCTTCTCTAACTGGACTTAAGGCCATATTCAAAGGAGGAGGAGAACCTCATGAAGCATCCTACCCCCCTAAGAGGCCATGGAGACAACAAAATCCCAATATGTTTGCAAACCCTACTACACAATACTCACAACAGAAATGGGTGCCTCCCATGTCTTATCCTCAATGGTCACCAAAACATCCACAAATCCAATCTTGGCAACAAGGATGGAGAGGGCCTGCATATGGGAATGATACATTTCAGCCAACAAATTTTTCCACTTACCCACAATACCCTTTAAATATTTATCAGTTGCTCCCAGGATTTAATCCTCATGCTCTTCTTCCACCTCCACAGCTGCAACAACAACTTATACTGCCTATGAATCCAAATATGCAACAACAAATGCAAGCTCCACCCATCCAAAATCCTCTTCGGCCTACCCTTATTCCTGCACAACCTATCCCTAACCCGAATAACAGGCCTACACAACCTGTGCAAAACCTTTAAGTACAAACCTTCCCCACTTATGTAATAACTCCAGCTCCATTTAATGGAATTGAATTAAGATCAGGGAGGGCCGTAAATAAAACAAATCATATTGTGGTTATTCAAGAAGAAGAACAAGTAGATAATCACACAGATCAAGAAGAAGAACAAATAGATATTCAAACAGTTCAAAGAGAAGAACAAATGGATAATCCATTAAATGAAGAAAGAAACACCCATGTACAACAAGAAGCTCCTCCTCCCAATTCTCATGCAACAGAGACACCTCAGAAAACAAACCCCCCTTATCCAGAAAGGTTACTTGTAAAAAAATCCGAGGAACCTCTAGGACACAATCTAGAGGCTGAACTTAGAAATATATGTGTCAAGATCCCCCTACTAAAGGCCATCAAGTATATACCTATTTATGCTAAAATTGTAAGGGACCTTTTCATTAAGAAGCCAGGGAGGAAGAGGAAGGAACCCCCTGCCATACAGGT
>JASDQU010308860.1:40652-56477 GCA_032191745.1 Picea mariana | reverse complement strand
TTCATGTTTGAGGGATTTTAGTTGAGGTATGTTGTTGAAGTTATTGGTACAAATAGAGGTTGTATAACAGTGAGGTTCTAGCACATGGTTTGAGGTACAGAATTGTGGTATAGTGTTTGAGGTATATTTGATCAGATCAGATTGGTTGATAAATATACAGTGACAGGTTTCTCAGTGACAGATTTGACAGAACAGGTTGTGACAGTGACATATTCAATTTCTACATTTGGCATTTATATTTCAGCGCGGTTGGACGGGGCAAGTATAGGTGGTTGTAGTCACCTTTTAGTTGTAGTCGGAGAACATAGGTGGTTGTAGCCTCCTTCTGGTTGTAGCCAGAGAATTGGGGAGTTGGAGCTTCCCTTAGGTTGTAGCCTAAAAATAGGGGGTCAGAGCCTCCTTTCAGTTGCAACTGGAAAGCAAAGGAATTTGGTGCTTCCAATGAATTTAATTCTTAAAAACGAATAAGAAAAAACATTATGTAGTTTTCTCTCGCATTGGGTTTCCACGTAAAAAATAATGGTGTATTGTGTATGTGTATGATTGTTCATTTGTTCATGGTTTATTTACTCTGCACTTACTGGATGATAATGCTATATTGATCATAAAGATAAATAACACTTGCATAATGTGGTTAAAATGATTAAAAATATCTATTATTGATTCACCCCCCCTCTCAGTAATCCAACAACTGGTATCAGAGCAGGTTCCTTTAGAAATTAGTTTAACCACTGAGAGATAGTTCATGGAGAGCAATAATATGTATAAAAAGGAAATACCACAGTTTGATGGAAAGAAGTATGCATTATGGAGCAGAAGGATGAAAACATATGTACATGCACATTTATTTGAAGTTTGACAATCAATTGTAGATGGATACAAAGAACCAACAGTTCCACCAACAAATGACAACGGAAAGAAACTCAGTCTAAATAATTCAAAATCCACAAATGCACTTCTGAATGGTCTTTGTGATTCGGTATATACCAAAGTTATACACTGTAGCTCCGCTAAAGAAATTTGGAATAAACTTCAAAATATTTATGAAGGAGATTCAAAAGTCAAAGCAGCAAAGCTTCAAACTTATAGAGGTCAATCCGTACAACTAAAGATGAAGGAAGATGAGAATATTGCATCTTACTTCTTACGATTTGATGAAACAATGAATGCAATCATAGGATTGGGAGAAGAAATTGAAGAATTTGTAATTGTTCAAAAGGTACTAAGATCTCTTCCAATGAGATTTGATCCTAAGATCTTAGCACTAGAAGAAAGAGCAGATGTAGACTCAATAAGCATGTATGAACTATATGGAATCTTCACAGCCTATGAAATGAGAACTGAACAAGAAAATCCAGGTACAAAATAAGCAACATTCAAAGCATCCAAAAAGTTGAAGCAAAAGGGAAAGCAAAAAGAAAAAGAATATAGCAGCAGCAGTTACATCTCATAAGACGATGAAGAAGTGGCCAACTTTGTCAAAAGATTGAAAAAGGGAACCAACGACAGATATAAAGGTAAGCTTCCATTGATTTGTTTTAATTGTGATGGTATTAGACATTTTGTTAACAAATGTCCCCATAAGAAGAAGAAAATAAATGATGAAGATGATTCAAATAGAAAACAAACATATAAAGGAAAAAGAACCAAAAAGAAAGTCTTGAAGAAAAGTTTATGCACCAAAGAAGACAGCTGCTCATCGGATGAAGATAAAGTCAGTGAAAGTGAGACAGAAAGAGTTATTTTCATGGAAATAGAAGATTCTGATAAAGAAGACACCGAAGAAGAATATGAAGAGGCAGAAGTTGACTACCGAGAAGAACTGTTGAGTGCTATGGAAATTATAAAAAAAAGAAAAGAAGAAAAACAAGAAGCTCCAAGCAGAACTAGACAAGAAAGAAGACACTCAAGAACTAGAGCAGATGATCATGGAATTGAAGGTTAAAATAAAAGAAGATAAAAAAATTGAAGAAGCACTCAAATAATAGTTAGAAGAAAGAGATGGGATCATTGGAAATTTGGAAACATACATTATCACATTGAGAAAGGATATTCAAAACAAAAATATGCAGAACAACTCAAAAGTTTTGGACGACATTATCAGTAGTCAGAGGCCAAATCATGACAAGTCTGGACTTGGATACAATCAGACAGAAAATGGATCAAGATCCAAAATAACATATCAAGAAACATATCCAAAAATCTATGCAGAAACAGTTAGAGGGGATAAGAAGTTCTACAAGGAAGATCATCGGGACACTCCTCCACCGAGAAGATTCAGATTTCAAAATCAATGACAATCAGAAACAAACAGGCCTTGGGAAGAAGAAGGATTCAGAAGAGTAACTCCCTTCAAAATATCTTCAACTCCCAGGTATCAAACCATATTTTTCGGTTTATGTTATGCATGCAATAATTTTGAACATAAAGTTGTAAATTGCAGATCTAATAGGAGGAACAAAAACAAATTTGAAAGTCATACACAAAATGGTTATCCAAGAAAGCCTAGTGAAACACAGAGAAGAAGCTACACCATGTTTGAATCATTGAGCGTTGAAGTGGAATGCTACAAGTGCAAAAACTTTGTACACATGGCCAAAGATTGTAGAATGATAGTCCCTCCTAGAGAATCACAACAGAATAACAATAGTCACAGATAGGAACCTTAGAAGAGAACATGGATAAGAAAGACGAATCAGTATAGCAATGAAGAATTCACACTCTCTCTACAAGCTAAGCATAACAAACGTGGTTGGTATGTTGATAGTGGTTTCTCAAAGCACATGACGGGTGATGAAGACAAGTTTCTAACATTGAGAAAGGAAAGAGATGGATTAGTCTCCTTTGGAAATGACAGCTCGGCTAGAACCATTGGAAAGGGCACAGTCAGAATTGGAAACAATGATACCAAGCCAAAAAATGTTCTACTAGTGGAAGATATGAAACAAAATCTTCTAAGTGTAAGTCAAATGTGTGACCAAGGTCACAAGCTTATGTTCGATTCACAGAAATGCGAGATAAGAAAAACAATTTTATGCAAATTGGTTGCAACAGCTGTAAGAACTTCACGCAACATATATGTATTAAGTGAAATTGGAAATGAAAAGTGTTGTCTATGGAAGGAAGATGAAGTTTGACTATGGCACATAAGAATGGGTCACATAAACTTCGATAACCTCGTCAAAGTCGGAAAAAAGGAAGCAGTCATATAAATGCCCCAAATCACGAAGCCAACCAACACTTTATGCAAGCATTGTCAACGAGGAAAGCAAAAAAAGACCAAGATCAAATCAAAGGAATACTCAATGACAAGACCACTAGAAATTGTGAATACTAATCTAGTTGGACCAAATAAAAAAAAGGGTTTAAAAGGTGAGCAATATTTTATGGTATTAGTTGTTGATTATACAAGAATGATTGCAATTTGTTTTCTCAGGAATAAGTCAAAATCATTTGAAAACTTCAAGGTATACAAGGAAATGGTTGAAAATGAAATGGATTTAAAAATCAAATGCTTGAGATATGATAATGGAGGAGAGTTTACTTCAAAGGAATTTATGGATTTCTGCAGCAAGCATGGTATAAAAAGACAATTCGCCGTTGCTAGAAGACCTCAACAGAATGGGGTCATCGAAAGAATGAACATGACAGTATAGGAAATGGCTCGAACAATGTTAATGGATTCCAGGTTGACAGATGTTTTTTGGACACATGCAATAAATACAACAATTCACATTCAAAATAGAGTAATGCTTAGGAAAAACAATGACAAAACTCCTTACGAGCTATGGAAAGGAAGACCAACAAATTTAAAACACTTCAGAGTCTTTGGAAGAAAATGCTACATCAAAAGAGAACATGGTAGGATGGGAAAGTTTGATTCTCGTGTAGACAAAGGTGTACTTGTTGGTTACTCAAGTACAAGGAAAGCATACAAATGATACAATCTAAGGCTCAACAAAGTTGTGGAAAGCATCAATGTAATGGTTGATGAGACAGGTGGACAAAAATTAAAGGAAGAAGAAAAAGAGTTAGTGGAACAAGTTTACGAAGAAGAAGCAAAGAATGAAGAAGCAACCAAAGGGGAAGATGAAGAAGATCAAATAGAAGTAGAAGAGAAAGAACAACAAGTACCTCCAAATACACCTAGAAAACGAATACAAAAGAATCATCCATCAGATCGGATTATCGGGAACAAAGATGCAACAGTTGAGACTAGAAGAATAATTCGTTCACCATAACAATTGCACCTAGCACTCTTATCTTTGATTGAACCAAATAGTTTTGAAGAAGCCAACAAGGATGAATTCTGGATAAAGGCCATGGATGAAGAATTGGATCAGATAGAGAAGAATGACACTTGGGAATTGGTTCCAAGACTAAGGTACAAGAATGTAATCGGCACAAAATGGGTCTTCAGAAATAAATTGAATGAAGATGGACAGGTTACCAGGAACAAAGCTAGATTGGTATGTAAAGGATACACATAGGTTGAAGGTATCAACTTTGAAGAGACATTTGCCTCAGTTGTCAGAATGGAAGCAATCAGATTGATACTAGCTTATTCATGTTCAAAGAATATTAAAGTGTATCAGATATACGTGAAATCAACTTTTCTAAATGGAGAACTAGAAGAAAAAGTCTACATTGAGCAACCAGAAGGATTTCAATTATCAAAAAATGAAGATTATGTTTGCAGATTAAAGAAGGTC
Organism: Picea mariana; assembly: GCA_032191745.1. Taxonomy (NCBI): domain Eukaryota; kingdom Viridiplantae; phylum Streptophyta; class Pinopsida; order Pinales; family Pinaceae; genus Picea; species Picea mariana. The sequence goes on along the minus strand of JASDQU010308860.1, from coordinate 51,765 downwards.
TTGTATGGTCTCAAACATGCCCCAAAGCATGGTATTCCATACTAGACAGATACTTACAACACAAGGGTTCAAGAAAGGAAATGCAAACAACAACCTCTACATCAAGGTAACTCAAGATAGTATTTTATTAATTGAAGTTTGTGTTGATAATATTATTTTTGGAAGTGATGATGACAGATTGAGCCAGAAATTTACAAAGGATATGCAGAATGAATTTGAAATGTCATTACTTGGAGAACTATTCTTCTTTCTAGGTCTTCAGATATGTCAAAGAAATCAAGGAATTTTTATTTCTAAAACCAAGTATATCAGAGAAATATTAAAGAGGTTTAGAATGGAAGATTGCAAACTAGTCAATACTCCTATGCAAACCAGCTGCAAGTTAAGTAGAGATTGTGATTCAAAGTCTACATATCAGAGGTAGTCTAGGTCAATGATTGGAATCTTACTTTATCTGACAACATCCATACCAGATGATCCAAATGGATGTCAGTGGCCTCCCACCTATTCCAACTGGCTCATTTTGACAGTTTTTTCCCTAGTTTTTGGGCCCTTGACTTGCGGGGTCGTTTTGAGACCGTAAACAACGTTTTTTAGGGCTTGCCACAATCAAAATTTCCTTTGATGGATAGGAACAAAATGTGTAGTCCTCGGATAGACCTTTCCAATGAGCTATCGTGCACCTAAAACAAAGATTGTATGCAAAACTTACGACCCCGGGAAGTTGATGTACTAACTTACCCAAACAGGGCCCACATGACTTTTGGTGCTTCATCTCCCAGGGTTAGGTTTTTTTTATGTCTAATTTTTTTAAAATTCGTGTTTATTGCAAAAAGTACTTCAGAGCCTCATTGCAATGATCTTGCGAATGAGGGCAACAGTCACATCTCTTCTCGGAGATAAGTCGCCACCATTCTAGCAAGCATGTTAGAATGGTGGTGGCTTATCTTTGAGAAGAGATGTGATGGTTGTGCTCATTCACAAGAAGATCATTACAATGAGGCTCTGAAGGAATTTTTACAATAAACGGGAATGTCAGAAACCCTAGACATCCAAAAAACCTAACCCTAGGAGATGAAGTGCCAAAAGCCATGTGGGCCCCGTTTGGGTAAGTTAGTACATCAACCCCCCGTGGTCTTAAATTTTGCATATGATCTCCGTTTTAGGTGCACGATAGCCCGTTGGAAAGGTCTATATGAGGACTACACATTTTGATGATATCTATCAAAGATCATTTTGACTGTGGTGAACCCTAAAAAACGTTGTTCAGGGCCTCAAAACAGCCCCGCAAGTCAGGGACCCAAAAACTAGGGAAAAAACTACCAAACTGGACAACTGCCAAAATTAGACAGTTGGAATAGTTGGGAGGCCACCGAAATTCATTTATTTCTGCAAATATATTCTGGATCAGCAGATGTAATGCCGACAATTGGAAAGGTGGCAATATTTCAAGCAGTGCCAAAGGAATCACATGTGTTAGCACTAGAAGTCACCTTCAGATTGCATAGAAGGTAAGCCCAGTACCCATCGGTTTATACAGTAAATGAAAATGAGTTTTAGGTGATCAAATGGAGAGGAATCAATGACAATAACGTTCTAACTTAGAAAATGTGGTCTGGAATGTACAAACAATTGAGGTCTCGTATCAACTTCAGTCAATAAGTTGGAGTAAGGGTGAATAGAGGGAAGACTTTGGTGAGGAGAGTGTAGAGGTTTGTTGTGGACATCAGGTCTTCCAGTAGCCTAAGGAGGAAAAACTTAAAAAAAAGATATTCTTGAATTCAAATCTCAAAGAAACTGAAAGAAATTATAACAACACTATAATATAACATTCATCATAATACAGTCGTAACAATCCATGTGAATCAGTCAATCATGAACTCTCTCAGTATCAGAGGAAAATAAGATGGAAAAAGAAAGATGACTTAGATTAACCAAGATGTCTCAAAAACAAATACATAACCAGAGAACCGGTGTTCTTCATAAAAATATTACAATAGCAGGAAGCCTAGCTCAACCATTCGACCTTATCAAAATATCAAAACTGAGTATATATACTCAAAGTTGTTGCAACTACTAGGAGGGTGATCAAACCCTTGCATTCAAAGTTCCCAATCGACGCCCGCTCTGTCAGACTGCACAGGCCTTCTCATGTCAGACGCGATACAGGCGTAATTATGCGTTTTACAGGAAAATCCATCCAAAAGGAAGCTTCGATGGACAGTCTGCCTTCATAGCTGCTCTCTGCAACGCTTTCCATTTATGGGGTGAGATGAGGTCTCAACTGCCACCCCTATCTTCAATAACTTCCTTCATTGGGATCAGGATGAGGCCTGACACCCATGAATGTTTCTAGGTGGTGCCCACGACTTCTTCAAGTCGATATTAACGCCTCGAGGCTCTACAAATATCTGTGAAATCGACACCCTTTCCTTCGCGCTCCTAGAGCTCCTGGTGTCAGCCTCTTCACCATGCGACCCTAGGCCGTAACCTAGCGCTTAGCTCCCAAGTAATTCATGATTTCTCATTTCGGGAGACTTCACTCCACTTGATTCCAAGTATCATGATACACGAACTTGCGAAATGGCCTTTTCAGATCGACTGTCGGACTTGCTTTGAATTTGACGGCCACGATTTCTTCCTCGAAAACCTTAGTCCCGAGCCACTGAATAGGTGCTTACCCTTCTTTATGGCCCCACTTTCAATATCACCACGGGCTATGATCATGGGCCCAATCCCTGAGCTCTTCGTGATTTCGCGCTTCGCGAACTTGCGCCGTGCTCCATGCTAAGACCTCTGATTCACGAAATCGTGACTTCTTAGATTTGGCGCCACACGTTCCTCTAAGATCCATGGTCCAGATCTAATATTCAGGTATTAGGACTTCGCAAGTCCTCACGACTCTGCCCTTTGACTTTTCCACTCTGCGAAACTATGAAATCGATGATCATGTGCCACGTGTCTCTCTGAATCGGACGGTCCCTTTTGATTTTGGGTTTCAGGAGTTCGGACCTTTGACGAACCACTTTTAACCATATTTCAGACTCCTGATTCCTGTGATTATTTTCCACCGTTGATCTCTCCTAATGAGATCTACGGCCCAGATAAAAACTTTCCTCGACCTTTTTGACTTAGCGTACATGGTTGCGGACTTTGTAAACAAAGACTTGGGCGATGGTGGCGAGCTCGGGAAAACAGAAAGACCAATGACCGAGACAAAAGAGATAAGTGATCAGATTTAAGGTAAGGTGGAGAGCTTCAGACCAAGACCTTTCATGCAAGACCTCAAGGGAAACCAGGTCGTTTGAATAACAAAAAAGGGAAAGACTTGAAGACCTGGCCTGCGAAAGATAGAGAGACAAGTCAAGGCAACAAACATGGGTATATCGATACACACCTATGGCCCTTGACAAATTTATGTGATAACAACATGTTCTACCAGTAAAGAGGATATTCATATATCTCAAAGGTACAAAGTAGATTGTATTATGGCATCCAAAAGGAAAGGATTTATCACTTATTACCTACACAGATGCAGATTGGGAAGGTTGCATTCATGACCGACGAAGCACCAGTGGAGCAACGTTCTACTTGAGTGAGTGTTTGGTATCTTGGCTAAGCAAGAAACAATCATCAATATCATTATCTACAGCCGAAGCAGAATATATTGCAGCAACAACATGTTGCACACAGGTTCTATGGATGAAACAAACTATGATAGATATACAGGTTGAGTATGATGAGCCCATTCCAATCTATTGTGATAATGCAAGGGCCATCATTATCTCAAAGAACATGGTGATGCACTCCAAGACGAAGCACATTCCAATCAAGTATCACTTTCTACAGGAACAGGTTGTAGAGAAGAACATCAGAGTTGAATATGTGGGAACAAAAGAACAAGTGGCAGATATCTTTACAAAACCGCTTCCAAGGGAAGCCTTTTAGTATCTTTGCCAGAGACTCGAAGTAATTTCTACTCCAAAATGAATGCTTTTGAATGCTTATCTTATATGTCTTATATTTACTCGAGGAAGCACCATAAAGAGGATAGTTCATGTTGGGGGAGTAGTTTCAGGAAGAGTTCAGTCAGGGGGAGCAGCCCCAAGGATAGTTCAGCTAGGGGGAGTAGCCCCAGGGACAATTCAGTTAAGGGGAGCAACCTTGGACGGGAAGTTACCTTTTCCATTGATGTCAAAAGGGGAGAGATTTATCAGATTCAGGATAGAGAGTTAGATGCTTGGAGAGAGATCACATAGGCATGGTTCCAGGGGGAGCGATGGTCATAGGGGGAGCATGAGCGATATGACTTCAGTATTGCATCAAAGTGTTGCCATCAATGCCAAGAGGAGATTGTTGATTAATTGGGTTGGTTGTCATTGATGTCAACCCTTGAAGCAAGTCCGGTATCAAATTACGGTAGCCCCAACAGTATGATTAAGGGACTTCAGTTTGATTGATGTATAATGGTATGAAGTTTAATATATTTGCAGGTAAGACTATTCTAGATGGATAGTACATGTCATGCCATTTTCGGTGATAAGCGGAACGCCACATAACTCCTCACGGTTAGAGAGTCATGGATTGGTGAAGTGGAGAACCCTCATGAGTTATCTAGAAAGTCAAAGAATTCAAATTAATTCTAGAAGCTCCTAGAAGAATTTGACTAGTCAAGTGGGTGAAACTAGGAGTTAGTCATGTGTTAAGTTGTTGCAATAAGAAAATAATTAAAAAAAAAAAAATAGTGCAACTAGAAGTGGAGAATTTACTATTTGTAGCAAAGTGAGTTAGAAGTGGGCAAGTGGTTAGAAGTGGGTTAGCCCTAAAAGAAGGAAACTGGGTTAAGTTGGTTAGAAGGTAACCCATTGGTTAGAAGGTAACATGGAAGTATAAATAAGAGAGGAAGGCTCTCCCATTAGCACCTATTGAATATCATTGAATATTTATTTTGTGAAAGGTTATTTGGGCAGGTATTATTGATGGAGAAAATTGTAGCATAAAAAGTGTGGCAAGAAAAGTGCGGTAGGAAAAGTGCGGCAGAAAAAGTGCAGCAAAATAATTGCAGTAGGAAAAGTGCAGCAGAAAAACTGCGACAGAAAATTTGCGGTAGAAAAATCGCGGTAGTAGAACGCTACAAGAAGAAAAAATGTATGGTTTTCATATGTGTAGTGTTGAATTTATGAATCTGGTTGAGGGTTTTCCTTGTAAATCTGTTGGATGCCCTCTTGAAAGTTTAGGGTTTGCTGTAGAATTAATTTGAGGCAGATCTACTGAATTTTAATATTGGTTCATGTTTGAGGGATTTTGGTTGAGGTATGTTGTTGAAGTTATTGGTACAGATAGAGGTTGTATAACAGTGAGGGTGTAGCACATGGTTTGAGGTATAAACTTGTGGTATAATGTTTGAGGTATATGTGATCAGATCAGATTGGTTGATGAGTATACAATGATAGGTTTCTCAGTGACATATTTGACAGAACAGGTTGTGACAGTGACATATTTAGTTTCTACATTTGGCACTTATATTTCAGGGCGGTTGGATGAGACAAGGATAGGTGGTTGTAGCCAGAGAACATAGGGGGTTGTAGCCTCCTTCTATTTGTAGCCATAGAATTGGGGAGTTGGAGCTTCCCTCAAGTTGTAGCCTGAAAATAGGGGGTTAGAGCCTCCTTCTTGTTGCAACTGGAAAACAAATGAAGTTGGTGCTTCCAATGAATATAATTATTAAAGACAAATAAGAAAAAACATTTCGTGGTTTTCTCCCGCATTGGGTTTCCACGTAAAAAAAATTGGTGTATTGTGTATGTGTATAATTGTTTATTTGTTCATGGTTTTTTACTCTGCACTTATTGGATGATAATGATATATTGATCATAAAGATAAATAACACTTGCATATTGTGGTTAAAAGGATTAAAAATATATATTACTAATTCACCCCCTCTCTCAGTAATCCAACAAATGAAGCCAAAGAGAAGTACAAGAAGGATATGAATAGAGATAAAAGAATAATTACAGATTCTATTAAAGACCACTTGATCCCTCAAGTGTCTTCTAAGAATAATCCAAAATATATGTTTGATTCCCTAACCAGAATGTATGAAGGAAGGAAATCAACCGAAATTGAGAACCCAACTCAAGAATACAAGAATGCAAAAAGGAGAAACAGTTCAAGACTATTTCTCTAGGGTTTCTCAATTCAAGGAACAATTAGAGGCAATTGGAGACAACTCGGATGAATATGAACTCGTGATGACAACTCTTAATGGTCTCACAGGATCTTGGGATGCTTTCACCCAAACTATTTGTGCAAGAAAAGAGAAACTCCAATTTGACAATTTATGGGAAGAATGTGTTCAAGAAGAAGCAAGAGTGGCTAACCGAGAAGTCGTTCTATTAAGAGATGAAGATCAAGCGCTAGTTGCTCATGCTAAGTGTGGCAAGGGAAGGTCTCGTTTTCAAAAGGAGACTCACTTTAATAAAGAGTCTCACTCTCCAAAGAGATTCCAGAAATATCATAAAGGTCAAAGAAGGAAAAAAGATTTATCCTCCTACCAGTGTTATCATTATGATAATATGGGACACTTTGCTAAGAATTGTCCTACCAAAAGGGAAGAATACACGAGAAGAAATAACAAAAGACATCATGCCCATGCAACTGAAGATGATGAGCCACCCAAGAAGTTAACTAAAGAAGATATTGAAGAATATGTTTGTTTTCTAGCTCCCTCAACATCTGTGACACCTGGAAAGGATACTTGGCTCATAGATAGTGGTGCCTCTAAACACATGATAGGTCAGAAGGACACTCTCTCTAGTCTTGTAGAGAAAAACTCCTCCCATAAATTTTCACTTGGAGACAATTATCAATACCCAATCAAAGGATTGGAAGAAGCCACCTACAAACTTGATTAAGGAAATCCGATGAGAATGAAGGATGTACTATATGTACCAAGTTTGAAAAAGAACTTACTTTCTATTTCTGCTCTAGATAAGAAAGGTTTCACGGTTGCATTCGTAGATGGTGAAGTTCTTATGTGGTCTAAATTAAAAACTATAGAAGATATAGTTGTTATTGGAATAGAAAGGTGGTTTGTACAATTTAAATGGTCACTCAGATGTAGCCTTGACTCACTCTATTGAAATTCCTTGTGAACTTTGGCATAGAAGGCTAGCTCACATCAACTACAAAGCCTTGCCATATGTGACCAAGGTAGTTACAGGTTTACCATAACTAAAGGTTGATCATGAAGGTGCATGCAAGTGATGTGCACAAGGAAAGAACACAAATAATCCTTTTCCAAAGAACGACAGTAAATCAAAAGGAATTTTGGAACTTGTCCACTCATATGTATGCGGTCCAATGCCATCAACCTCTCTAAGCGGGTATGTATACTATGTATCATTTATTGATGATTACTCTCATAAAACAAGGATTTTTTTCTTGAAATCAAAAGATGAAGTACTTGGAAAGTTCAAGGATTTCAAAGCTTTGGTAGAAAACCTCTCTAAAAGGAAAATCAAGAAACTCAGGTCAGACAATGGAGGAGAGCACACTTCAAATGAATTTGGAGGCTTTTGCAGAGATGTTGAGATTAAGATGGAGCTCACCACTCCCTATAATACTCAACAAAATGGTGTAGCAGAAAGAAAGAATAAGATGATTATGGAAGCAACAAAGACTATGATTTATGATCAAGATCTTCCAATGTACTTATGGGTTGAAGCAGCAAGAACAACAATATATGTCCAGAACAGATTATCCCATAGTGCACTTGGATTCAAAACCCTCAAAGAAATGTTCACCGAAAAGAAGCCAGAAGTAAGCCATCTCAAAATATTTGGTTGTCCAGTATTTGTACACATTTTGAAAGAAAGGAGAACTAAGTTGGATCCTTCAAGAAAGAAGGGAATATTTGCTGGATACTGTGAGGTCTCTAAGGCTTTCAGAATCTACATACCAGGTTACCATCATATTGAGATCAATAAAGATGTAACATTTTATGAAGATGCAACACTCAAGAGATCAAGGAAATGCCATTTAGAAGAAGTGTATGAAGAATAACCTGTAGCTCCCAAAGTTGCAGAACCCATGAAGGAAGTTGCAGTTACCCCTGATGATGAGATTCCAAAAGATCATGATATGATAGAATCTTAAGAACCTCCCCATATGACGATCTATCACAAGAGAAAGCCATCTTGGGCTAGAGAACTTATTCAAGATCTAGAGACGTATGGTGCCCTAGAAGGAACCATGAGACAAAGCAAGAAGCCTAAGCCATTCTCCAGCTATGTGGCCTTGATGTGTGATTTTGTAGATAAGGAACCTACTTGCTTTGAAGAATCCGTTCAAAAGAAAGAATAGATTAATGCCATGAAAGAAGAATACCGGTCCATTATAAAGAATGATGCGTGGCAAGTAGTTCCCAAGCCAAAGAACAAAGATGTGGTATCTTCCAAGTGGATATACAAAATAAAACATGTAGCAGACGAAAGTATTGAAAAATATAAGGCAAGATTTGTGGCTCGTGGATTTTCTGAAAAGGAAGGTATTGACTATGAAGAAAAATTTGCTCCTGTAGCAAGATACACTTCTATCAGAACCATCATAGCTCTTGCAACAAAAATGAAGTGAAAGTTGCACCAGATGGATGTGAAAACAACTTTCTTAAATGGTGTTATTGAAGAAGAAGTGTACATAGAACAACCACAAGGGTTCAAAGTTGAAGATAGAAAAACTCGTGTCTACAGGTTGAAGAAAGTTTGTACGGGTTGAAGCAAGCTCTGAGAGTTTGGTATGGCATAATTGACAATTTCTTGACGAGCTTGGGGAGTAAAGATGATATTAATCTTTACTTCAATGTTATAAATGATGAGCCAATTGTATTGCTACTATATGTGGATGACTTATTCTTGACAAGAGAAGAAAATCTCATCACAGATTGCAAAAGGAATATCGCTGCAGAATTTGAGATGAAAGAACTAGGCTCGATGCATTATTTCTTAGGTCTTGAAGTTTGGCATAGCCCAAAGAAGATCTTCCTTAACCAAGGGAAGTATGCAGTTGAAATACTGAAGGAGTTTGACATCTTGGAATGTAAATCCATGGCCACACCCATGGAAACGAATTTGAAGCTCCTGGTTATACTTCGTCAGAGTCAGTTGATGCTACCCTATACATATTGATTATTGATTCGTTGATGTATCTGAAGAATACTAGGATAGATATATGATTTGTTGTGAGCACCTTGAGTCACCTTATATTATGGTCTCTGTTATACTGGAGATCATGACTTCAGACTGTATGGTTATATTGATTCAAATTGGGATGGAAGTGCTTAAGACAAAAAGAGCACTTCAGGATGTTGTTTTAGTTTGGGGTCAACCATGACTTCATGGAAAAGCAGGAAGCAGTCCAATGTTGCTCTCAACATGACGAAAGCGGAGCACATTGCGACATGTTTCGCCAGTTGTGAAGCCATATGGGTTTAGAAGTTGTTGACACATTTGTTCGATCTGGAGATGGAAGCTACCATGATTCTATGTGATAACCAAAGTTGCATAAATATGACAGAGAACCCAGTGTTCCTCGATAAGATGAAGCACATAGAGATCCGGTATCACTACATTCATGACATGGTGCAAAAGGGAGTTGTAAAGCTCCAATATGTTGGCACATATGAGTAGGTTGCAAATGTTTTGACTAAGCCTCTGTCTCATGTGAATTTTGAGTACTTCTGAGACAAGCTGGGTGTAGTCCGAATGGACATCCCTCGAAAGGGGGAGTGATGCTGATGATACTATGGTATCCTGACCAATAATGGGTAGCTTAGTTAGGATTTTATATCCTAGGGGATTGATCATCCTTAGACAGATCCCAAAGGTCTGGTAAGGACGGTCTGTTAGAGTACATGTGCATGTATATGCCAGATGTGGTCAGTAGTGGTAGCTCAGTTAGGATTCTATATCATAGGGAATCTTATGATTCCTGGGCAGATCTCGAAGGTCCAGTAAGGACGGTTTGTCAGAGTACCACATATGTTGTTGTTGATGCACCTACCTCATTCTGTTGCCACATATATAGATGTTGATGTTGATGTTCCAGCTTCATGTTGTTAATGATGATGATGTTACTCCAGCTCCGCGTTGCAGATGATGACAATGCTCAGTTTCTACTGATGTTGATAATGAGAAAAACTTCCAATGATTTATAGATGTGCCAGTCATTGTTCCGGATGTTGATGATGATGTTGTCCTCTCCTTCTCTTGATGATGTTTTATTGAGTCATGTTTGTAGAACACCCTTCTAGTTAAGGGGGAGTGTTGAATTATTGTAACTTCGAAGAACATTCTACTTATATTTGAGTCATTATTGTGTAGATCAAATCCCCTTTTGTGGATTGATCAAGTAGATTTTTGTATAAGATCAAATCCCCTTTTGTGGATTGGTCAACATGTATTTGTATGTTGGTATTTGTAAAGTCAACTCCTAGTAATTGTAAAGTGGTTTTAGCCACTTCTAGGAGAAGTCGGCTCCACCAAGTGAAGAGACACAATCATAGCGCCACCTCAACTTGTATGTATATGTGAGGATGGTGTCTCATTTGAACACACTTACTCACTCATCTAGTGCGCATATCTTGAAGACAATTGTAGTTGCAGGAAGAAGTCTAACGAAGGAGAAGAAAGGCTTGATTTTGGTCTGTCTTTGGTGTTTTGGTCTTAGTCTTGGCATTGTACTGGGAATCTATTATTAAGGAAGTTTTGCTGGGTTTTCTTCCCAACGAGGGTTTCCCAAGATAAAATGTTGTGTACCTTGTGATTGTGTTTCTTTTAGTGATCCTATTTATACTATTGTTTTGGAAATGCATTGAATGCTCATGAAATTGGAAATAACCTAATAACAACAGTAAAAACTTAACAAGAAAAACATTAAACTTTTTAAATTGCTTGAAATCATAAAGATTAATTTTACTAGAATCCAACAAAAACTAACTAGAAAAGTGTAATTTGCCTATTGTTGATTAAGCTCTTAACCTTAAAACAAAATGATATACATTTTGGAAAATACCATTAATGATCAATGTTATCCCACAAGTTGTAGGTTGGGCAAA
>JASDQU010308859.1:31786-64047 GCA_032191745.1 Picea mariana | reverse complement strand
ATCTCTTCAGTTGCAAAGTTATACAGGTCCCGATTTCTATATATTTTCAATTCTTCTATTAGGAATGTTGAAATAGAAAATAGAGTTATGAGTTATATATCGCTTATGTTTATATGTAAATAGATAGGTTTTTTTTCTTTCCGGCATCAATAGGTTAAATTATTGGTTATGTGCATATAAACAGTTACATTTTAAATTCATAGTAGTCAAAAGAAAAGAAAGAGAAACATATATCGTTTTTGTTTACTTAGATAGTGGTAATTTTTATATTTATAGCAGTCAACAGAAATAGAGACACATGCATTTCTTACACACGAGTAATTTATCAGATGTAAATAAGAAACGAATCTATGTGGAGATTCTTAAAGGAAACAATAAGAAAAGAATGTATTAAAATAAGACTACATGTTACTTTAAACACAGTTACAGTTAGAGATATTTTACCAAGGAAAGTAAATACAAGTTACATAGGGTTTTCTTTACTGTAAAAATAAGAATGCAATTACATTTTGTAAAAGAATTCTACAAGGCCAGATAAGTATATGGAAAATGATAAATAGGAAGAAACAAAATTTTTGTTAACAGTCCAGAAGGACAAACAAAACCCATAATTTTTTGTTCAATAGGACTTACATATAACTATACAAAAAAAACCATGAAAATCTATCTACAGTGAATTTCGTATCCCTTTGTAAACAAAACAGCTTTAGATCTCTCGAATTTCAGTCCAGACTGAAATTAAATATTACATCTCTGTTCGGAGGGAACTTGGAAGCATAAACCCTAATCCCTAAAAGACTAATTTTTATATTTACAACCCATTTTGAATCTGATATTTGGAAAAATAATAACTCATGTATACATCACGATCTTGAAGTCCGTAGCTTGACCTCTGGAGAATAAATCGTAATAAACACATACCTGATAGGATATAATGCCACCCACGAGTTCATTTTTGGAATAGGGTCATTACGCCCAGTTGGTTTGGACCCAAAATAAAAGAAACGAATAACATTAGTTAATTCCTCTTTAATCTCTTATAATAAATTCGAAGAAAATAAAGGAATTAAACATTTGCAAAAAAAATTAATACTTACTAGTGAGGGAATAACCTCTGTTTTACTGCCTTCGTCAAAGAAAACGTATACAAGTAGAATTAACCAAACCTGTAACAAAGATTTGATTTTAGTCTTAAGATATACAAAATATATCAATAGAGGAAAGACATTATATCGATTTATGATAATAATACGATTGTACTTACATAAGAGGAACATTTTGGTATTCTCGGGTTGGAAAACCATTTCCATGGTGGAAAAAACTCTGAGGAACGAATAACTCTATTCAAAAAAGAAATTCTACGGAGTAACTTCATGCACAGAGAAAACTCATAGGATAGTTTATCACATAGAGCAAGCTATACGGTGACTCCTCGTGTAGAGTAAGCCCACAGGGTAACTCCTCGCGCAGAACAACTCTTATAGAGTAAGTGTCTTCATAACACTCTTACAGAGAACTCATTTTCTCAGAACACAACAATTTTCTTACAGAGAATAAGATTTTATAAATGACAACCTAAGAGTTTCAAAAAACATCGTAGGAATCTTGAAACAGTTGTTGAAATCGAGATCCAGTACTTCCTCCAGGTGATGGTTGATCAGAGAATCACTTGTTTAAAATCAACGGCTAAGACCATGACGCATTAAACCTCGTTTAAAACCTCGACAGGACTTCACCAAACGTTTTCCATATGTCTTATCACAAGAAACATTAACATCATACAGTATGTAAATTTAATATGAGTGATGTGTTGATTTAACTCTCATTATATCTTGAGAATATGAAAGGATACTTGGGTTTGACTTTGGTATAAGGAAATTAAATCGTACACCCTAAATCTTTGCTACAGTTCTATAGTATGTGAGGTTTCCACAAAGAATTATAATGCTATTTGAAAGACATACATTGTATATTAAAGGATTTTATAGTGTAATAAGTTTAGTCCAATGGATATAAAATTGGTAAGGTTTCTATGTACGTCATAGAATATCAAGAGTGAATATAAAATCTTAGAGTGACTATAGGTTTTTTATTTTGATCAATAGTATGGATCTATAATATCAAAAAGAACCAACCCTAAGGTATAGCATACAAATAATTGTAGATATGTAAATTGTGTTTATGCTATTAAAAAAAATAGGGTGTGTGAAATCAAACCATGTGCATCAAGTATATTCTAACATCCATAAACCATGTACCCAACATGTACCATATAATCAACCATGTGCCAACATGTACCATAAACCATGTGCCATGAAATGTGGCTCAACCATATACCAAATCACTCATGGCATGTTCCAATTATGCTATACACCATGTACCATAATATATCATCAATAAAGTACCTCAAAAAATATACCTCAACCAACATATACATCCAAGATGTGTCTCGAGGAATATACCAAAACTCACAAAGACATGCCTCAAGCATGTTCCACAATATCACCAAGATGCAACCTCAAAAAACATAGAATAACATACCTTTACATATGTAACTAATTTGGTGCCTTTAATCCTGATACACAAACCAAACTCATCCTTAGCAACCTAACACAACATTTCTCCCCAGTTTTTTCTTGTCCTCGCAGGACAAATACCTCTTGTCACGTCAAGCCTCATATGACAGGCACTAGGCAACTTGCAGGGGTGCCTCGCGGGACACTAGCTGTCTGATTGACAAGGGTTAGCCAAATTAGGGATTTAATAGAAAACCCTAGCTCTCCTATGTAATCCTAAAATTCTCGCACTTCTCACTATTCTCTACCTCATATTTTGTTGTTGCAAACTTGTCAATAGATCACTGGTTCACTAGAAGATATTCAATAGAGTGTGAGAGTGAATGTACGTTTGAATGAATTATTGTTCTGGCATGATGAGTATTATCCATATATGAATGTATTACCTACATTTACACTATCCTTCATGCCTGTATTCCTCAAACAACTTTGGGTTCCATAACCACGCCTTTTGGGTTTTGTGAAGATTTCATCAAGACTTCATCAAATGCACCCATCACATCTGTTGGCATCAACTACTCTTGTTGACATCAATGGTGACTAACTCACCATCAATCTCAACCATTTCTCTAGGGCTTCAAGACTTCTCCAAGGTTGTAACATCCCACTCTTGAACGCACTAAGCAGACTTATTTTTTTAGGACACTTGTGTGCGAGTGATTTGGTTCTTTATACAATTGGTGGTTTTGATTATGATTATGAGATATTGTGGATTTGATGATATGTTATTTTGTTGTATTTACATCGACAGGTGCTATTGACTGGGTTCTCCTGAGTGTGTAGGACTCTGGACGTTTGAGGATGTCGAGGCATCGATGGAACTCCATGGACTCCGGATCGAGTCAAGGAGTGGATTGTTAAGGTTTGAATGTTTTTGATGTGACATATGTACATATGATTAGATATTGTGATGTCAATTGTTATTGCTGACATGATTCGTTGATGGATACAGATTAACAATATCTTGCCGACCAGACTCACATTTGGAGTAAAGTGGTCACGCATGACAACCAGAGACATTAAGGGAGAGGTGTGGAAACATCCCTACCACAACCTACCATCACTCCCTTCGTCGATCAAACTGTAGGTTAACGATTACCTAGTTCGGGAAGACCCACGATGCCATGATGGAAGACTGTGGTAGTCACTCACGATGATTCTAAGGGGGTCTCAATAAGGCAGGGTCCTTATTCCTTAGAGGCCCTTATTCTCCCACAAGATCACCTGACGGAGTATTGACTCCGGGGGTTTGGCGTCTACCAAATTTAGTCAAGAGGCGAGTGGCACCTTGGAGCACATAGTGCGTCTTGAAGGGCACATCGCACAAATAAAACGGAAAGATGTGACTGGCACCCTTGAAGCATGTAGTGCATCCTGAAGGGAACATTGTGATCTTAACTGATAAGTGAATAAACCTAGTTCATAGAAAACTATGCCTCCTTAGGACCTGGTTGGCCTTAAAATGAATGATGTGATGAGTAAGTTTAATAACATTTTTTCCCTTAATAAATGTCGCCAAGCCTAGTGATTTTAAAACCTAGGTCTAAGTAGAACCTCTGAACAAAAAAATAATTAGACATATAACAAGAAGGGGGTAAAGAAATTCAAACTTTAATTATTAAAGTAAAAATTATAATGGAAGATTAAATTTATTAAAAGGGTAAATGGTGGTTTTTCTACACTTGCTAAATCTGTTTTTTTAGTTAAAAATAAAAAGGGGGAACTTAAAGAAAAATGGAAACTTAAAGAAAAAGGGGGAAACTTAAAGAAAAGAGGAAACTTAAGAGAAAAGGGGAATGTCTAACTTAGTAAGGAATCTAGCCTTTGGAACTTTCTATTTATGAACTCAACTAGGAATTAAGTAAGGTGTAAGTCATTTAAGAATTGTAAGGTAATAATGGGACATCGAGGAGCGTTTTTAGGAACGTTTTTAGGTGGGTGAGGGAAATAGGAAAATTTAATTAATAAATAAATTGATTTTCTGGTGCAACTAGGGGATCAAGTGACATGTGTACGGGGGAATTTTTTCCTGCTTAAATAAATGAAAAAGGAATTTAATGAGGGTTTGGGAAACTAATGACTAAGAAAATCTATAAAAAGGATTGCGGAGGAGGAGTATGGATCACATCTCGCTTGCGTAATGTTACATTGTTGAAATTTTATCCTGACTTAATTTTCTCTTGTCGGAGTTGGGATACCCATCTCGGGTGATGAGTGGTATCTCGACCTTGTGAGGTGAGTTGGGAAGCTAGCATTCTTTGGTATTGTGTGCATGGCCCCTTTGCGGCTCAGGGGGCTCAGGGGGAAGAAAAGTACCCTTAGTGTTGGTTGGGAGGTATCAGTGAAGTCTTAGCGGTTGGTAAGCAATACTTGGATGGAGCACGAGAAGGACTCAGAAGGGGCACAAGTGCGGGATAGCGACTTATGGTTATTCATCGTCGGTTACAGGTAAGAAAGCATTATTGTTTGTTTAAAAATAAAAGAAAATTTTGGTCTAATTTTTTTGTACATGAATCTCTATATGGCGAAGGTTGAAATTGATTTGGGAAAACAATGATGAATTGTAATTCAAATATTTTTATTTCCACCTTAGAATTGAAATTGTGGAAATGAATTAATTTAAGTATTCCCTTATTGTTCAATGAAAAATGTTCATTTATAAGAGTTCCTTGTCAACTTATATTGAGCTCTGTGAATGCTATAAAAAAATTGTTAAGAGTAGACATTACACTCAGTCCTGAATTCCTTGTTAACCTTGATTTTATCAATAAACACAGTACCTTAAGTTGATTTAATTCTTCCTCAGCGCAGGCACTAGTATAAATTCCACTGTGTGCATGCTCTCTTATTCTTGTTGCACGGGATAGTTTCACATGTTAGATTATGGAGTTCTTTTCTAGTTTTCACGTGGCCAGATTGAGCCCTGAACTCAAACCTTGTTTGCATTTATTTTTTATCCCCTGCCTGTGTTTTCTTAATCCCTTGAAATGCGATTTTTTTTCTAATTTCGATTATGGCACATCAGATGGAATCTATTCATAAGTTTTTATGTAATGTCTTCCACTCCTTGCCTTGCATTTTGTCTTTTTAGTCCTTTTATTTTCATTAAAATTTGAATGATGATCCCTCACAGTAGGTAGTAGCAATTTACCATCTCCTAGCCACTATCATATGGCTTATATGATTAACATCCGATGAGGATACTAGCCACAACAACTGGCCAAAAAAAATAGTAGGAAAGATGTTCTTAAATCTGTGTTGTTTCATTATTTTGTTGTCCACAGAGAAGATCTGGATGTCATTTTTGTTAAGAATATTATGTATGACAAATCATTTGATGCATGTAGAACTGGGCTTTCTGGACAAAGAAAAATGGCATTATGGATTTTTAGGGTTTGATAGTGACAAATAATTGTTTCTGAATGCTCACGCTCTTTGCTTTATATATTCAAATTTATATTTAAATTAGTAATTATACAAAAAAAAACTATTGAAAAGGATACGGAAAACGCATCAAGAATATCCAACTGTTTACTTTACGAATCGACTATGAGAGTTCAAACATGTGTACAATTTGGTCAAAACTTTCTTGAGCATCAGCTATAGACTCTGTCAACTAGATGTGATGCAAGATTTTCTGATCCAGAAAAAAAACATTTACTATTATTTGTATGATCGCAATAGCTCCTATCAAATATCCAAAATGCACAACCAACAATTCCATGATCGGAGTCTAAAATCCAAAACAATACATGGAAAAATCAAGCTCACTCAGCTCAAACGTACAATTTATAATTTTACTCAGTTTTCCTTCTCGTAAAACAAATGAGAAACGTTTTCCCTATTGTAAAACTATCTTGATTACTGCAAAAAAACAGTTTAGAAATAAAAACATTTCATTGTGGGGACTTTAACCCGAGTCTCTTTGGTGAGACCCAACCAGTCAGACTTTCAGTTCTTTACACATACTTCCACAACAAGTTGTAAAAACTTATGTTGTAAATTGTTCCTTTCGTTGTTCCCAGTCATTGACAGCACTAAGTTTGTCAGAGAAACGATTTTATTATCCAGCTAATGACAGTGTTGAGTTTTTCAGAGGACTGGCAGGAATGAATTAATTATTCGTATATTAATATCTCCCTTATAGCCATGATGCCTGTGGTTTTTATGCTTGTGAATTTTAGCTTTCATGTGTCGGTTTCCATGTTTGGATTCTGCTATAATGAAGTATTTGTTTCCTTGACTATTAGGCGACAAATTTGTTACTGTGTAAATTGGTGCTATGTTGACAGTGGTAATTAAAACAACTGTCAACCCATTAAATCTTTTATATATCGTCTTATAACTTTGACAACAATAGATTAATTGTTTTTATATATCAACTATTTTAAATATCAGTCTTATAACTTTTGCAACAATAGATTCATTCTTTTCATATATTAATTGTTTTAAATATCAGTCTTATAACTTTTACAACAATAGATTCATTATTATTATATATCAATTGTTTTATATATCGGTGTTATAACATTTGCAACAATAGATTAATTGTTTTTATATATCAATTGTTTATTTATCAGTCTTATAAATTTTGCAACAATAGATTAATTGTTTTATTTTGCAATAGTAACAATTCACTTGCTTAATGCGATGCTTTCATTAATTATAATTCTCACTGCCACCAAATCAATCTTGATTCTTGCGCAGACTTTAAATATGTTGTCTTGGTGTTAGTATTATTGTTTAACCAAGTTGATATTTGATTAGTAATATATGGTACCAGTGGATCATGTTAAGGGGAGTAAAAACAATTGGTTACTGTCATTTTAGAGTTGTAGTATTAATTAACTAAATGTTAGGATATAACAATTTTAATGAAGGGTGTTGAATTTATGACGGGTGTGATATTCGTGATATTTGTATAATCATGGTTGATTTAATCAATTTATCTAAATATTACGAAGCAATTCTTAATGTTTCCTCGCGAAATAGTCACTAATTATTGTGCATTGCATGACTTAAGGTTGATTTTCTTCTAGGGCTTTAGAACCCATGAGAAATTTTATAGATGAGTTTACTGAGATGATAAGCCCTTGAATGGAAGGTATATGTTGCTTAAACATGGTTATATGCCTTTACCCTTAGATGGTGACTGGTTATTTGTGTTGTGATTTAGTCCTTAAGATGATAACAACTAATGTTTTATGTTGAGTTGTTGTGCCAATTGAATGTATCGATTTTAGTCACCTTCTATCCATGTTTTCTTTACTGTTTAGAGTGCCTTCATCTAACGACGTCATATAATGTATGCGGATGCAAGTTGGATTTTAGGCACGTTGGATTTTATGTTTGGTTGAAGGTCTAGACTTATTTTTGTTGGTGCTTGGGTTCCTAGCACACTTGTCGCAATGCGGCGACGTGATACCTTATGATTGGATCATTTTGCACATTGATCGACAAGCGCACGTGAAACCTGGCTTAGGGTTAAGTGCCTCTCGATGCGAATGAAGTTGTTTTTTAAGTAAGGTTGTACTTTTTGTAATTTTAATGTGATTGTCCCCTTCTCGCCAGGAAGGTTCTAGTTAATGGTCATCGAAGTTGTTTTGTTTGGATTGATTGAGGTTGTATTGGCTTAGAGGCATGATATTGCATGTGTCGGTTGGGATGTAGAAACCTCCATGTTCCTCAGAACAGTCACCAGCCTTGAGACCTTAAAAGGTCAAAATCGATGGGAACCTGGGCTTGAGCGGTGTTTATGTGTCCTGGACGTACTAACCTTACAGGGTAGGATGGGCGGGTTGTCATTTTTATTTTATCTAATTGATTTTTGCATGTTGCATCTAGTTGCATGATGTGCTAGTATGTTGGGTTGTTATGTTATCTGTTTCTTGATTTGCATGTGTTGTGTTCGTCATCAAGTTGTGTTGATTAATTGTTGTCGTTGTTACTTTCCTCCTTTAGAAAAAAATAAAATAAAATTTCACTTGGTATGTGTCGCATGTAGTCGTAACGATGGAGGTTGTTACATATGGTATAAGAGTGGGTTAGATCCACAACTTGGGATCACTACGGATTCTGTTGATTAGATATTTAATTATGATTTTGCTAATTAAATTGATTTTTATTTGTGCAGGTAATCTTGGTTAGAGGACGCCATGGCGGAAGATGATAGGGTTCTAGGGGAAGAGACGTGACTCCCACAGCAGCATCCACGTCCAAGGGGTCTAACCCCTAGGGAGACGAACAGGTTGTCGGGCAGGAACATATAGTTGTGGGTGATGTGGTTGGGTTGATGAGGCCCTTTCAGCAGATGTCTGAGGCACATCAGTCATTTGGATATAGATGAGGCCATGGCATTGGCACCCCTTGTGTGTCCACTGCGCGCTCCAGTCGGTACTTGTAGCATTCACCGAGAACTCAACAAGGTCAAGTTTCCCAAGTTCTTTGGTGCATCAGACAGCGCAACCACCGAGGCATGGTTGGAGAATATGGTGATGTGATTTTCACTTCACGACTATACCTCCAACATGAAGGTCCTCATTGCGCTCTTTCAACTGAAGGGGGGTGCTCTTCTATGGTGGAAGACGCTCCTGCCACAATTGAACATGGTTGTCGAAGATGTGTCATGCAAACGGTTCTGGGAGAGGTATCTATCGGAGGAATTCATTGAGAGTCAACTCAACGAGTTCAACGCCTTGCGACAAGGAGGTCGTACAGTGCCTGATTACGAGGCCCATTTTATGGAGATTCTTTGGTATGCTCTGCACCTGAATACCAAGAAACTTAAGGTCAACAAGTTCATGTTTGGACTTAATGTTAACATTCATGCAAAGGTTAGGATTCAGAGGCTTCAAACCTTACATGATTTTGCTCAGAAGGCCCTCATAGCAGAGGAGGAACTTATCAGTGGGGGTAAGAGTAGGACTCCATCGAGACTAGCGGGACCGGAATCATTTGGTGCGCAGCAGCATTGAACATCAACTAGACATTCACTATTATATCACGGCTTCCGGAGAGGATCCTGTGATATCCCCAAAAGTAAAATATTTTTGAAAATTTAAAATTGTTGGAAATTTATTTCCGTTTTTAGTAAATTCGAATTTGGAAAAAATTTCCATTTATGGCAATTCCGAATTTCGAATTTGGTAATTGTAATTAATTATTTTGACTGTTGGGGAGAGAACTGATTTGACCCAACTAACTATTTGACTATGACACTTGTATGGAAACAGAATATTTTATGTTGATTGCAGGAGTACAAATGGAACAACCATGTTAAATTTAGCTAACCATGACTCCATGAGTGGGGAACATGTTGGAACTACCTCTAGGTTGATTATTACAAGTGGAAAATCAGTGATTTGGCCATTGGAAGCCCCTGAAAATCAGGGATTTAGAGAGCTGTGAAAAATCTCAAGGGAGGAAAAAAAGACTTGGGCAAAATGAATAAATAGCATATGTGAGGAGGCAGGACGTTGCCAAGTATGATGGGAAATGAGACTTTTGATTTACTTGTTGTTATGAACACTGCTTGAGTGTGAGGCAAGGAAAAACTATTGGAGTTGTAGGACATTACTGAAGAGAAAATTTTCCAAGTTCACCCTCATGGATTCATGGTTAGGCTAGGGGGTGAATCAGGCAAGTTGTTTGGCTGCCTTGTTCTATGGTTGGGAGGAATGTGGTTGTTCCCTTTGTTTTTCTACAAGTTGTTTCAGATATGTAATCTTTTCCTTACTCTGTCCTTGGATGTTTTGTGTGTAACTGATATTATGCATCTACTTATTCTAAATCAAAATAATTCTTTCAATGGATGATATCTATCGTGGTATTAAATTTACAATCACAGTCTAAATTCTGGAGTGGTCCCTCCCGAAAATCTGGAATACTAGGAAAATTTATTTAAATACGAGTTGACCAATCAGATAGGCTTAATTTGAAGTCGAAATGCTAGGATACTCTGAATGCTTGAACAAGACCAATCTACATAGATATGGGTTTATTTCTGAGACTGGAGTATTAAATAGATCTAAATTTGAGCAATCGAAGTTGAGTCAATTTGTCCCGAAAGGAAACATTTAAATGTATTGCTAATTCCAAACAAACATGCATCTTAAAAGAGACTTCTTGTTTTTTCTTATATCTAAGAATTGAAGAGGAATATGAAATAGCAATAACCTTATGGATCACCTGGGCACTCATATATTATACACATATATACATATTGGAAAATAAAATGCAAACTAGAAGTAATCCATCCACATTAGAAAGTTAAGGAAATCTAGAAAACCCCTTTTGTTACCAGATGCTAAAACAATCATGGGAATTCACGCCTAACAGAAGATTTTATGCTTCCCTTGTTTCATTTAAAGAGCGGTCTACCCTTTCCAAAGTCAAATTCTGTAACGAATTTAGAAATTTTGCGAAAACCTTAAGAAGATCCAGAACAATTTTTGAATTGAATTTGTCACTTTGTGTCTTTTTTTTTACTGAGTTTGTAAAATCTGTTCATGTTTTCATTTTTTCGGCATTTCAGAGTTTATTGGTTCAAGTTGAGTGGAGTTCTTTTGTTCTTGCAAATGCCGAAACCCGAAGTGGCCCCACATCCTAATCAAATTTTGTGATTCGGTGATTACCATTGTGTGTTGTTCATGCATCAAGCATTACCAAACACTGAAACCTGAAATTGGCTGGGCCCCATACTTTTTCGTATTTTCACGATTTGGCGTTGACGTTGTGCAGTGTTTTTTCATCAGGAGTTAGTTAACCCCGAAACTCGAAATTGTTGGGCCCACACCCTAATTTATTTCGCATTTCGACTTTTCTTGTTTCTTTTTGTTTCTGCGTCGTGTGTTCGTAAACCCCGAAATCCCAAACCCCGAAACCCTGAAGTGTTGGTCCCACTTTCCTTTCACTTTTTGTAATTCGGGAGTTGCTATATGTTGGCATTTGACATTTGAATTCACGAAATCCCGAACCCCAAAACCCCGAAGTGCTGGTCCCACTTTCCTTTCACTTTTCACAATTCGGGAGTTGCTATATGTTGGCGTTTGACATTTGAATTCCCGAAATCCCGAACCCCAAAACCCTGAAGTGATGGTCCCACTTTCCTTTCACTTTTTCACAATTCAGGAGTTGTTATGTGTTGGTGTTTGGCATTTGATATCGCGAAATCCCGAACCCCGAGACCTTGAAGTGTTGTGCCCACAGTCTTTCCGCATTTCGCGATTTGGAAAACAGCATGGTATATTGTTTCTTTTGTATTCGGCATTTTGTAATCGCCGAAACCCGATTGACCTCTATTTTTTTTTTCACAAAACTGTAGGAACATAGTAGGAATTTATTTTTTACTGTAATGAATGGACTGGTAGAAACGATGGAGGATATTCATTCGGGATATAGGTAGAATAGAAATAACAGATCATATTATAGGTCACTGTGTACAGGGCATGATAAGTACAGAAATTATTGTATATGAAAGTATCAAACTAATTAAGCAGATTTTTAGCTCGATTTTTCCTAAGAATTCTGCTTGCCATGAAGTCATACACCTTTAAGTATTCGAAATTTCTGTAATTAGGCTATTTTTTAATGGAATAAACCATAGAGAACAAGATGGGATCCTTCGAGTTAACTATGCTTGATGTGTAAGCTATTGGTGTGTAAGAACGAGACCTAAGTTTAGATACTACCTATATACATATAAGTATGTTGGAGTAGTTTGAAAATTAAGGAAAGTGATAGAATTATGGAATAATTTATCCACATAAGCCTTTTCTATTCGAAGTAAACTAGACTGCGTATCTTACCTTCTCTTAAATTCTAAAGCTTAAACGAAATTGATTTATTTCATAAAGATGGTTTAAAAAAAATAAAAATTATTGGTGAATTTGAGGTTCATTACAGATCAACTTTTATTACACCTCAGCGATTGATGCCTCAGTAGTGAAATTCTTACAAAGCACCATAGCAGCATTGACCGCAGTAGCAACAACTTAGGGTTGTTCAACAGAATAGACCAGGGTTCTAGGCTGGTGGGTTGTCAACTTCTACTTCGAGTACTAGGACTATTGGACCAAAGAAAGGGTGTTGGACATGTGGAGAGCCACATTACCAATGTGATTTCCCAGTGGAGAGGACTAGAGCATCTGGATCATCCGAACCCACTACCATGGGAGATTTGGGCAAGGCCCATTGGATTCATGCAATGGTGAATAACCACCAGGAAGAGAACTAGTCGATTGTGCTCGAGATGTCAGGTATCGTCACTGACCAGACCCTTAGTATTTTAATAGATACCAGTGCTACAGAGAGTTCCATTTTTGGTGCAGTGCTAAAAATAATTAAGGTAAAGGCAGTCAAACAGGACGAGTTTATCTTTGTAGAAATGGCTTCAAGAGCTAAAAAAACTTGTTGGAGGGAAGGTTACAGGTTGTAGCCTTAAATTGGGATATTCTATCACTAGGGCCAACCTATATGTCACAATCTTAGGATCTTATGACATCATGATCGGTATGGACTGGTTGGAATCGCATGAGGTGATACTTAACTGCAAGAAGAAACAGTTGAGATTGGTCAATGATGAGGGACATAGACACATGATTGTAGGTCGGAACCAGGGAGTTTCCCTGAGGTTCATCTCTTACTTGTAGCTATGGAAGAGCATGCACAAATGATGTAAAATTTATGCTATCCTTGCGTTAAACGAGAAGGGAGTAGTGAAAGGTCTAGAACACCTTCTGGTGGTGAGAGAGTTTGCAGATGTCTTCCCTAAGGAGTTACCTAGGATTTCATCGGAGAGGGAGTTGGAATTTACCATAGACCTAAAAATGGGTACTGAACTGATAGCAAGAACGCCTTATCGGATGTTGACCCCAGAGTTACAAGAGTTGAAAATGCAACTGAAGGAGTTATTGGACCTAGGACTTATACGTCTATGTGTGTCACCCTGGGGTGCGTCTGTTATTTTCATATGAAATAAGGATGGGTTGTGGAGAGTCTAAATTGACGACCGTCAATTGAACAAGGCAATGATCAAGAATCAATATCTTTTTCCAAGGATTGATGATCTTTTTGATCAGATGAAGGGTGTGGCGGTGTTTTCAAATATCTACTTCAGATCAAGGTATCACCAATTATGGATCAAGGAGGACGGCATCCCTAAGACCTCCTTTAAGATGAGGTTTGGACATTACAGGTTTACTCTTTTACCTTTTGGACTGACAAACGCTCCAGCGGTATTTATGAGTTTCATGAATGAGGTGTTCCGTGAATACTTGGAAAAGTTCATCCAAGTATTCGTTGACGATATTTTGATTTACTCTCGGAAGATGGAGGAGCATGACAAGCACTTTTTCATGGTACTACAATGTCTACGAGAGAACAAATTGTAAGGGAAGTTGTCTAAATGCTCATTTTATCAATCGAATATTCACTACTTAGGGAATGTCATCTCCGACGAAGGTATCATTGTGGATCCAGCAATGGTCGAGGCTATTATGGAATGGCTTGCACCGAAAAATGTCCTAGAAGTGTGTAGATTCATGGTTTTAGCAGGATACTATCGACGGTTTGTCGAGGGTTTTTCGAAGATAGAAAATCCGTTCACGGAATTGCAGAAGAAGAAAAAGAAGTTTGTTTGGACCGAGAAATGCGCGAAGGCATTTTGGATGCTCAAGGAACTGTTAACGAAAACACCGATATTTAAGATCCCTGGCATGGATGAGGACTTCCTGGTAGGCACTGACACATCCAAGGAAGGCTTAGGCAGAGTCTTGATGCAAGACATTCGAGTGATCACTTAAATCTTGAGAAATTTCAGAAGGGATGAGGAGAACTATGCGACACATAATTTGGATTTGTTAGCCATTGTATATGCCTTGAGATTTTGTAGACATTACTTGATTGGAAGGAAATTTGAACTAAAAATGCACCACTGTGGTCTACGAGACATATTTACGCAAAGCGACTTGAACGCATGACAATGACGTTGGTCTGAATTGCTTAGAAAGTACGATTTTGAGATTACTTACATAAAAGGGATAGTGAACTGAGTGTCTGATGCATTGAGTCAGAGACCATTCATATTTTCAGTGATGCCTCTTCAGACGAGGGAAGAAAAATTTGAGGGATTTACTATGGACAATGACGGATTATTGAGATTTAAAAATCGAATTTATGTACCGCCCAATGACAAGTTGAGGAGTTTGATCCTAAACGAGGCTCATAGAGCAGTATACATGGCTCATCCTGGAGTCACAAAGATGAGGGAAAACCTTAAACCCTTATTCTTCTGGAAAGGACTCAAGGCATACATAGTCAACTACATGGCAAGATGTCTAGAATTTCAGCAGGTGAAGGTTGAACATAGACATTCGACAGGATTACTACAACCACACATTGTTCCGGAATCAAAATGGGAGGTCATTTCGATGGATTTCATTGTTGCATTTCCATTGACGGCAAGGAGACACGACTCGATTTTTGTGGTATTCGACCTCTAACGAAGATTGCTCATTTTATTCCTATGTGTACGACGTATCAGGCACCTAACATAGCTAGAGTTTTCATTAGTGAGATTCTTAGGTTGCATGGCATGCCTAAGAGGATTATATTCGATATGGGATCAATGTTTACAGGACGATTTTGGACTAGCTTCCAAGAGGCCTTGGGAACCCAATTTAACTTTAGTACCACCTATCACCCGAAGACAAATGGGAAAACCGAAAGAACAAACCAAACCTTGGAGGATATGTTGCATATGTACGTTATGGACCAACAAAAGCATTGGGAAGATTTCTTTCCAATGGTAGAGTTTGCATACAACAACAATTATCAAAGAACCTTTAAGATGGCACCTTTCAAGTTTCTTTACGGGCGACCATGTCAAATTCCTTTGAGTTGGGATCCACTTGAGGATAGGGTATTGGTGGGACCAAAAGTAATAAATGTAATGGAATATCAAATTCAAACAATAAGACAAAGGATCAAGGAAGCGTAGGATCGATAAAGATTTATGTTGATGCGCATCGTGTCGATCATAGTTATGAAGTTGGCAATCAAGTCTTCTTGCGAGTGAAATCGCATAAGAGTTTGATCAAGTTTGGAAAGGGTGCTAAAATATCTCTTAGGTTCATGGGACCTTTCGATATTGTGGAAAATAAGGGGCACGTGGCCTATCAACTAGCCTTGCCCGACTCTTTGAGGCATATGCACGATGTTTTTCACGTATCATTTTTGAGACATTATGTTGGTGATCATACACATGTTATTGACATGAATTCCTGCCACAACCTAATAGCACTTTCGTCGTGGCTCAAATTGTAGGTTAACAATTACCTAGTTCGAGAAGACCCACGATGTCATGAGGAAAAATTGTGACAGTCACTCACGATGATTCTAAGGGGCGTGTAATAAGGCAGGTTCCTTATTCCTTAAAGGCCCTTAGTCTCCCACAGTATTGAATCCAAGGGTTTGACTTATACCAAATTCAATCAACAGGCGAGTGGCACCCTTGGAGTATGTAGTGCATCTTGAAGGGCACGTCGCACAAATCAAACGGAAAGAAGCGAGTGGCACCGGAGCACGTAGTGGTCCTGAAGGGCATGTCATGATTTTAACTAGTAAGTGACTAAACCTAGTGCCTAGAAAACTATTCCTCCTTAGGACCTGGTTGGCCTTAAAATGAATGTTGTGATGAGTAAGTTTAATAACAAATTTTCCCTTAAGAATGGTTGTGAAGCCTAGTGATATTAAAACCTAGGTCTAAGTAGAACCTATGAACGAAAAAATAATTAGGCATATAACTAGAAGGGGGTAAAGAAATTCAAACTTTAATTATTAAAGTAAAAATTATAATGGAGGATTAAATTTATTAAAAGGGTAAATGGTTGTTTTTCTACACTTGCTAAATCTGATTTTTTTAGTTAAAAATAGAAAGGGGGAAACTTAAACAAAAAGGGAAACTTAAACAAAAAGGGGGAAACTTAAACAAAAAGGGGAACTTAAAGAAAAGGGGAAACTTAAGGAAAAAGGGGAATGTCTAACTTAGTAAGGAATCTAGCCTTTGGAACTTTATATTTATGAAATCAACTTGAAATTAAGTAAGGTGTAAGTCATTTAAGAATTGTAAGGGAATAATGGGACATCGAGGAACGTTTTTAAGTGGGTGAGGGAAATAGGAAAATTCAATTAATTAATAAATTGATTTTATTGTGCAACTAGGGGATCGAGCGACATGTGTACAAGGGAATTTTTTCCTACTTACATAAATGAAAAATGAATCTAATGCGGGTTTGGGAAACTAATGACTAAGAAACTCTATAAAAGGGATGGTGGAGGAAGAGTATGGATCACATCAATTTTAGATTCTGTTTACTATTAGTTATATGATCACAAAAAGAGAAATGTTTTCCCTGTTGTAAAATTGTCTCAGTTACTGCAAAAAAAGGGTTTAGATATAAACAAATTCCATTGGAGGATTTGAACCCGAGTCTCTCTGGTGAGAGACGACCAGTCAGACTTTCGGTTCTTTACACATACTTTCACATCAAGCTATAAAAACGTATGTTGTAAACTATTCCTTTCGTTGTTCCCAGCCATTGACGATGCTGAGTTTGTTAGATAAACAATTTTATTATCCAGCTATTGACAATGCTGAGTTTTTCAGAGGAATAGCAGGACCAAATTAAATATTTGTATATTAATAGCCACGATGCTTGTGGTATTTATGCTTGTGAATTTTACCTTGCCTGAGGTGGTTTCCCTGTTTGGATTCAGTTGTAACAGAGTATTTGTTGCCTTGACTATTAGGTGATGGATTTATTACTGTGTAAACTGGTGCTATGTTGACAGCGGTAATTAAAACAACAGTCAACCCATTAAAGTTTTTATATATCATCTTATAACTTTTGCAACAATAGATTAATTGTTTTTATATATCAATTGTTTTAAATATCAGTCTTATAACATTTGCAACAATAGATTCATTGTTTTTATATATCAATTGTTTTAAATATCAGTCTTATAACTTTTCAACAATAGATTCATTATTTTTATATATCAATTTTTTAATGTACTAGTCTTATAACTTTTGCAACAATAGATTAATTGTTTTTATATATCAATTGTTTATTTATCAGTCTTATATATCAGTCTTATAACTTTTTCAACAATAGATTAATTTTTTTCCTTTGCAATAGTAATAGTTCACTTGGTTAATGCGATGCTTTTATTAATTATAATTCTCACTGCCACGAAATCAATATTGATTCTTGCGCAGAGTTTAAATATGTTGTCCAGGTGTTAGTATTAATGTTTAACCAAGTTGATATTTGATTAGTAAGATATGGTACCAGTGGATCATGTTAAGGGGAGTAAAAGCAATTGGTTATTTTCATTTTAGAGTTGTAGTATTAATTAACCAAATGTTAGGATATAACAGTTTTAATAAAGGGTGTTGAATTTACGAGGGGTGTGATCTTCATGATATTTTTATAATGATTGTTGATTTAATTAATTTATCTAAATATTACAAAACAATTCTTAGTGTTTCCTCATGAAATAGTCACTAATTATTGTGCATTTCATGACTTAAGGTAAGGGTGTTCGATGCTTGGCTCCCCCTTTTTCCCTTTTTACTTGCAATTTAAGCATTGATTTTCTTGCAGGGCATTAAAACCCATGAGAAATTTTATAGATGATTTTACTCAGATGATAAACCCTTGAATGGAAGGTATATGTTTCTTAAATATGGTTAGATTCCTTTACCCTTATATGGTGACTAGTTATTTATGTTGTGATTTAGTCCTTAAGATGATAACTATTGATGTTTTATGTCTATTCATTGCGCCAATTGAATGTATTGATTTTAGTCACCCTGTATCCATGTTTTATTTAATGTTTAGAGTGCCTTCGTCTAATGGCGTCATATAATGTATGAGGGCATAAGTTGGATTTCAGGCAGGTTGGATTTTATGTTTGGTTGAAGGTTTAGACTTCCTTTTGTTTGCGCTCGGGTTCGTGGCGCACTTGTCGCAATGCGGCAACATGATACCTTATGATTGGATCATTGCGCGCATTGATCGACAAGCGCACATTAAACCTGGCTTAGGGTTAAGCACCTATAGATGTGGATGAAGTTGTTTTGTAAGTAAGGTTGTACTTGTTGTAATGCTAATGTTATTGTCCCCCGCTCTCCGGGAAGGTTTTTGCTACTGGTCATCGAAGTTGTTGTGTTTTGATTAATTGAGGTTGTCTTGGCTTATAGGCATGATCTTGCATGTGTCGGGTGGGATGTAGACATGTCCATGTTCCTCAAAACAGTCACCAGCCTTGAGACCTTAAATGATCAAAATCAATGGGAACCTGGGCTTGAGCATTGATTATGTATCCTGGAAGTCTGAACCTTGTAGGGTAGGACGGGCGGGTTGTTGTTTTTATTTTGTCTAATTGATATTTTCATATCCAATTGCATGATGTGCTAGTATGTTGGGTAGTTGTGTTGTTTGTTTCCTGATTTGTGTGCATTATGTTCGTCGTCAAGTTATGTTGATTAAATGTTGTCATTGTTATTTTCCTTTTATGAAAAAAAAAATAAAAAATTTCACTTGTTATGCGTCGCAAGTAGTCGTAATGATGGGGGTTGTTACAACAGTTTGACATCGATGATCACCAATTGTCCAACAATTTTAAATTAATTCTTTTAATTCATATAAATTATAAATTTAAAAAAAATCTATAATAAAACAAATTATATTATATATTATTAAAAAATGTAACATCTCTCTCTTGCACGCACTGAGTGAACTTATTCTTTGAGGACACTTGCATGCAAGTGATCCAGGTCATTATAATATTGGTTGTTTTTATTATGATTATGAGATATTGTGGATTCGATGATATGTTATTTTGTTGTATTAACATAGACCGGTGCTATTGACTGGGTTCTCCTGAGTGTGCAAGACTTTGTAAATTGAGGATGCAGAGGCATCGATGAAACCCCTTGGACTCTGGATTGAGTCGGGGAGTGGATTGTTGGGTTTGAATGTTTTTGATGTGACATATGTACATATGATTAGATGATATGATGATTGATTATTATTGCTAACATGATTCACTGATGGATGCAGGTTGACGATAACTTTTCGACCAGACTCACATTTGGAGTAGAGAGGCCATGCACGACAACTAGAGACTTTGAGGTAAAGGTGTGGCAGCAGCCCTGCCACAACCTACTAGCACTCCCACCATGGCTCAAACTATAGGTTAATGATTACCTAGTTCGAGAAGACCCACGATGACGTGAGGGAAGACTATGACAGTCGCTCACGATGATTCTAAGGGGCGTTCAATAAGGCAAGGTCCTTATTCCTTAAAGGCCCTTAGTCTCCCACAAGATCACCTAGAGGAGACTTGACTCCAAGGGTTTGACATATACCAAATTCAGTCAAGAGGAGACTATCACCCTTGGAGCACGTAGTGCATCTTGAAGGGAACGTTGCACAAAGAAAATGGAAAGAGGCAAGTGGCACCCTTGGAGCACATATTTTGTATTGAAGGGCACGTCACACAAGTAAAACAAAAAGAGGTGAGTGGCACCCTTGGAGCACATAATGTGTCCTGAAGGGCAGGTCACAATTTTAACTGGTAAGTGAATAAACCTAGTGCCTAGAAAACTATGCCTCCTTAGAACCTAGACGACCTTAAAATGAATGATGTGATAAGTAAGGTTTAAAAATAATTTTTCCTAATAAAAAATGTTGCCCAACCTAGTGAATTTAAAACCTAGGTCTAAGTAGAACTTGTGGTAAAACAAAAATAATAATAAATAAACATGTAACAAGAAGGGGGTAAGAAATTCAAACTTATTTATTAAAGTCGAAATTATAATGGAGAATTAAATTTTTAAAAATGGGTAATGGTTGTTTTTATCTACTTTTGCTAATTTAATTTTTAGTTAAAAAGAAAAGAGGGTAAATGGTTGTTTTTATCTACACTTGCTAAATTAATTTTTAATTAAAAAGGAAAAAGAGAAAATGGTTGCCTTATCTACACTTGCTAAATTGATTTTTTTAGTTAAAAAGGAAAACGGGGGAAACTTATATAAAAAGGGAAACTTAAAGAAAAGGGGGAACGTAAAGAAAAAGATGAATTTCTAACTTAGTAAGGAATCTTGCCTTTGGAACTTTCTAATGATGAACTAAACTAGGAATTAAGTAAGGCGTAAGTCATTTAAGAAGTGTAAGGGAATTTTGGCACACCGAGGAATGTTTTTAGGAATGCTCTTAGTGGGTGAGGGAAATAGGAGTATTTAATTAATTAATAAAATTAATTTTCTAGTGCAACCGGGGGATCAGGCGACATCTGCATGGGGGAGGTTTGTCGAAATTAATTAAATGAAAAATGAATTTAATGAGAATTTGGGAAACTAATTACTTGAAAACTCTATAAAAGAGATGGCGGAGGAGGACTATGGATCTCATCTTTTTGTGTAACGTTACGCTGCTGAAATTTTATCTTGACTGGACTTTCTCTTGTGGGAGTTGGGATACCCAGCTCGGGTAACGAGTGGTAGCTCGACCTTGCGAGGTGAGATGGGTGCTAGCATTCTCTAGTATTGTGTGTGTGGCCCCTTTGCGGATCGGGGGGATAAGGGGGAAGAAGAGTACCCCTAACGTTGGCTGGGAGGTTTCGATGAGGTCACATCGGTTGACAAGCGAGAGTTGTATGGAACGTGCGCGAGACAACGATTTTAGAGCTTTCGCATTTGTCTAAGGTACGCCGGTTAAAGTTGTTACTTGCAACAAAATTTAATTTACACTTGTTTATTTTACTGTACTCGGATGCAGATATCATTGTCATGAGCTTTCCTTGCACTTGTATTTCTATGGTATTTTTAATCCCCTTGTTGGTTGATTCATTCAGTAAGAACCCTTTCTATCGACAGTATCCTTTATTTCTTAGTACTATCTATTGGTGTGTGGCCAGAATGAGCCCTAGACACAAAACCTTGCCTTTATTCTTATATCTCCTGCTTGTGTTTTCTTTATTCCTTGATTGCACTTTTATTTCATTATTTTCTTCTCCACGGAGAAGATCTGGTTGTAGATTGTGTTTTTATCCTTTGTTTTGTGATCCTTTAAGTTATTATTTTTTTCTTGAGTAGTCGGACAGAAGCCGAATCAAAGTTTGACACTCTGATTTTTAAAGACTGAGATTCAAATACCATGCTTTCTTGTGCATTGATAATAACTGTAGGATCATTCTATGCCCAACAAGGAATTCTCACCTGGGCATTTATTCTCTCGATTCCACCATCATTGTTCCTCTTTGTTGATTCTCAAAGTTGCATTGATTCTCAGAGTTGTTTGGTTCTCTGCATCTTGATCGATTAAACTCTGATTTTACTCTGTGTTTTTAATTACTGAAACATTGAGTATCTCTGCGTTTTTTATTGATTCATCCCTAAGCGATTACCCTCTTTGTTTTCCTTGTAAATGAATATCTCTATGTTTTTGGTTTGATTCCTTTCTGATCGATTCATCTCTGCGATTTATTTTGAATGATTATTTCTGGGCATTTTATTGGCATATTACACAAAAATTACTCCACGAAATTGTAAGCGATTTCACTTTTTCTACATAGTGATTTACCCATTTGTTTCCCAGCAATATATTTACTAGACATCCTTTATTGTTGGAGAACGATTTATTCATTGACAACGATTTTATTTCTAGGCATTTTCTTGACATATTACAAAAAAATTACTCCACGAAATTCTGAGCGATTTCACGTTTTGTACACAGCGATTTACCTAGTACCTCACAACGACATCATTTATTTTATAGATATCAACTCATGTATTAATGGACAACGATATCATGCATCTAATAGACAATGACATCATTTATTTTATAGATAGCAGCTCATGTATTAATGGACAACAATATCACACATCTAATAGATAGCGACATCATATATTTTATAGATATCAAAATCATGTATTAATGGGCAATGTTATCACGCATCTAAAAGACATTGATATCATTGTTAAACATAGATTTAATAACAGACAGTAAATTTAATGATATACAAGGAATTTAATGATCGACAACAAATTTAATAAGAGACAATGAATTTAATAGACAGTGATATCATCTATTTGATAGACAACGATATCATCTCTTTGATAGATAGTGACTTTAATAATAAATGTGTGTATAATTGTTGTGTATAGATGGTTGTGTGTAACTGCGAATTTAATAATATTGACAACGAGTTAATAATAATGGTTGTGTATAGATGGTTGTGTGTGACCGCTAATTTAATAATATTGAATGATAGACATCGATCTTGTATAGATTTGACATCGATTTTTATTTCTGGACAACTATTTAACTAACCAATAAGATGATGTGGAAGTTCTTTCGTTAATCCAAAAGAAAACCCCTTGTATTCATGTTCTTAATATATTAATTTACGTGTTTATGATGGTAGACATCACTTATCTTAACAAAATGTGAGTACTAATTCCTTATATCACTATGATTAAGATATCTTTTAAATAATATTCTATTATATAGAGAATTAAAATAGAATATCCATGCACATGAATTTTTAGATAATATTCAAATTAATTCGATTTTACAGTTGGGAGAATTCCTTGAAAAAGTGTCTCATAAGAGAACAAGAATTCTTCGGTTGGTTGCACAATTTAAATACTGAATGAATTCACCTTGTGTCCTATTGACTTGTCGATTGGGTGCTTGGATATAGTCTTCTTGTATCTTGACAGTTAATTCGATCTCCTAGTGTGTTGGATTTTCTTTGGGTTATTGGTCTAGATATGTTATGTTGAGCCTTAGTTACTGTCATGCCTACCACTTATGATGGAATGATTCCTGATGAGGGGATCATTGCATGCCCCAATTGATAGAAGTGAAGGATAACCTAGCCAGATTCATGTACTTCCCGATGTGGGTGTTATGTTCATTGTAATTTATGTTGGTTCTTGGGTTGTAACTATGGTTGTGTTGTTTCCTCGCTAGCCGTAAAGGTTCAAGTTACCTATTTCATTTGATATTGGTTGTGTCTAGTTGATCTTGATGTTGTCCCATAGCTTATTAATTTTATTGTCCATTTGATTATCGCGTGTTCGTCTAATTGCATGATGTGCCATTTTTTTTGTTGTCTGTTGCCTAATTTGCGAGCATTCTGTTCATCGTCGAGTTGTGTTGATTAATTGTTGTCATTGTTTCCTTCCTGCCTTTAAAAAAAAAAAAAAAAATTGATTTTACATTGCATTGCATGTATGTGTAACAATCGGGGTCGTTACATATGGTATCAGAGCGAGTTCAACCCTAGGACTATGGATCACCATGCTTTCCACTTCAGTAAAACCTTGAGTATTAACCTAGCGCTAATTAAAAATTTAATGTTTCCATGAGGTAATCATGTTTAGAGGACATCGAAGAGGCAGAAGACGGGGTGCTAGGGGAGGAGGTGTGACACCCCCGGTAGCATCCACGCGTGAGGGGTCTAACCCCCAGGGAGAAGAACAGGTTGTCGGACAGGAACACATAGTTGTGGGTGATGTGGTTGGGTTGATCAGGTCCTTTCAGTGGATGTATGGGGCACTGATCAACCCTTTGGATATAGATGAGGCCAGGGCATCGTCACCCCCTAAGGGTCCACTGCGCGCTCTGGTCGGTGCTGGTAGTATTCACTGTGAACTTGAGAAGGTCAAATTTATCGAGTTCTTTGGTGCCCCAGATGGCGCAGCCGCCAAGGCATGGTTGGATAATATGTTGATGTTCTTTGGACTTCGAGACTATACCTCCAAATTGAAGGTCTGCATGGCGGTCTTTCAACTGAAGGGTACCGCTCTTCTAGGGTGGAAGACGCTCCTACCGTAATTGAACATGGTCGTTGAAGATGAGTCATGGGAACTGTTCGAGGAACAGTTTCGAGAGAGGTATCTATCAGAGGAATTCATTGAGCGTCATCTCAATGAGTTCAATGCCTTGCGACAGGGACATCGTACAATGCCCAAGTACGAGGCATGTTTTATGGAACTACTTCGGTATGCTCTGCACCTAAATACTAAGAAACTTAAGGTCAACGGGTTCTTATTTGGTCTTAATTTAAACATTCGTGCAAAGGTTAGGATTTTGATGCCTCAAACCTTGCATGATTTCATCTAGAAGGCCCTCATAGCAGAGGAGGATCTTATCAGCGAGGTTCAGAGTAGGACTCCAACGAGACCAGCAGGGTAGGTGTCATCTAGTACACAGTCACATCAGACACCAACTAGAGACTCATTAGGATATCGTGGCTTCTAGAGAGGATCCACTTTCACTACACCTCGATGACCAGTGACTCAATAGTGGACTCCTTACCAAGGGCCATAGCACTAGCAACAGTGTCAAATGCAGCAGCAACAGTTTAGGCCTGTTCAGCAGAACAGACCAAGATTCCAGGTCTGTGGGCTGTCAGATCCTACTTCGAGGACCAGGAGTATTGGACTGAAGAAAGGATGTTGGACATGTGGGGAGCCACATTACCAACATAAATTCCCAGTGGAGAGGACTAGAGCATCTAGATCAGTCGGACCCACTACCATGGGAGATTTGGGCACGGCCCATCGGATTCATGTATCGATGAATAACCGCCAAGCAGAGCACCAGTCGATTATGCTTGAGACGTCAGGTACCATCACTAACCAGACCCTTAGTATTTTGATAGATCCTGGTGCTACAGAGAGTTCCATTTCTGGTGTAGTGCTAAAATGAATTAAGGTAAAGGCAGTCGAACAAGACGAGTTTAGCTTTGTAGAAATGGCTTTGGGAGCCAAACAAATGGTTGGAGGGAAGGTTAAGGGTTGTAGCCTTAACCTGTGAGAGTATGTCACTAGGTCCAACTTGTACATCACGATATTAGGATCTTATGACATCGTGATCGGTATGGACTGGTTGGAATCGCATGAGGTGATACTCAACTGTAAGACAAAACGGTTGATATTGGTCAATGATGAGGGACAAGGCAATGATCAAGAATCAATATCTGTTGCCAAGGATTGATGATCTATTTGATCAGATGAAGGGTGCCACGGTGTTTTCAAAGATCAACTTGAGATCAAGGTATCACCAGTTATGGATCAAGGAGGACGACATCCCTAAGATCGCCTTTAATACGAGGTTTGGACATTACGAGTTTACTACTTTACCTTTTGTACTGACAAATGCCCCTAGCGTATTTATGATTTTGATGAACGAGGTGTTCCATGAATACAAGTTCGTCCAAGTATTCATTAACGATATTTTGATTTACTCTCGGATGATGGAGGAGCATGACGAGCACTTGCGCTTGGTACTATAGTGTCTGTGAGAGAAAAAATTGTATGGGAAATGGTCTAAATGCTCATTTTATCAATCGAAGATTCACTACTTAGGGCATGTCATTTTTGATGAAGGTATCGTCATGGATCCAGCAAAGGTCGAGGCTATTATGGAATTTCCTGCACCGATGAATGTCCCCGAAGTGTGTAGCTTCATGGTTTTAGAGGGATATTATCGACGGTTCGTTGAGGGTTTTTCGAAGATAGAAAATCCGATTACGGAATTGTAGAAGAAGAACAAGAAGTTTGTTTGGACTGAGAAATGCGTGGAAGCATTACGGAGCCTCAAGGTGTTGTTGAAAAAAAAATGATATTGAAGGTCCCTGATATGGATGCAAACTTCTTGGTATGCACTGACGCATCCAGGGAAGGCTTAGGCAGAGTCTTGATGCAAGAAGGTCGAGTGATCGTTTACATCTCCAAAAAGTTGAGAAGGCATGAGGAGAACTATGCGACGCATGATTTGGAGTTGTTATCCATTGTATATTCCTTGAGATTTTGGAGACAGTACCTTATTGGACAAAAATTAAACTAAAAATAGACCACTATGGACTACAACACATCTTTACACAAAGTGACTTTAACGCGCAACAACGTCATTGGTCGGAATTGCTTAGAGAGTACAATTTCGATATTACTTATATAAAAGGAATAGTGAACAGAGTGGAGGATATATTGAGTCGGAGACCACACATATTTTCGGTGATGCCTCTTCAGACGAATCTACGTGGAAAGATTCTAACTTTATAGTGTGACAATAACTGGTACAAAGAGGTCAAGGATTTTATCCAAAAAAACACAATGATGGTACCAAAATTGGAAGGATTTACTATGGACAATGACGGATTATTGATATTTAAAAGTTGAATTGACATACCTCCCAATGATGAGTTGAGGATTTTGATCCTAAACGAGGTTCACAGAGCAGTGTACATGGCTCACCCGGGAGTCATGAAGATGAGGGTAGACCTGAAACCCTTATTCTTCTAGAAAGGAATGAAGGCAGACATAGTCAACTACGTGGCCAGATGTCTAGAATATAAATAGGTGAAGGCTGAGCATAGACATCTGGTAGGAATTCTACAGCCACACGCTATTCCGGAATATAATGGGAGGTCATTTCAATGGATTTCATTATTGGATTTCCACCGACAGCAAGGAGACATGACTCGATTTTTTTGGTAGTTAACACTCTGAAGAAGAGTTCTCATTTTATTCCTATGTGTATGATGTATCACGCACCTGACATAGCTAGATTTTTCATCAGTGAGATTGTGAGGCTGCATGACATGCCTTATAAGATTATATCTCATACAGGGTTGGTGTTTACAGGACGATTTTGGACTAGTTTCCAAGAGGCCTTGGGAACCCAACTTAACTTTAGCACTGTGTATCACCTGGAGACAAACGAACACACTGAATGAACAAATTGAATATTGAAGGATATGTTGTGTATGTACATTATGGACCAGCAAAATCATTGCAAAGAGTTCTTGGCACTGGTAGATTTTGCGTACAACAATAGTTATCAAAGCATCATTAAGATGGCACCTTTCGAGTTTCTTTACGGGCAACCGTGTCAGACGCCTTTGAGTTGCAAGCAACTTGATAATAGGGTCCTAGTGGGACTAGAAGCAATCCAATAAATGAAATATCAAATGGTAACAATAAGACAAAGGATCAAGGAAGCACAGGATTGAGAGAAGAGTTATGACAATGTGCATTGTGTTGACCATAGTTACGAAGTTGGTGATCAAGTCTTCTTGCGGGTGAAACCACATAAGAGTTCGATCAAGTTTGAAAAGGGTGATAAAATCTCTCCTTGGTTCATGGGACCTTTTGATATTGTGGAAAGGAAGGGGCCCGTGGCCTATCGACTAGCCTCACCTAATTCTTTGAGGTGTATGCACGATGTTTTTCACATATCTATTTTGAGACATTATGTTAGTGATCCTACACATGTTATTGACATGAGTACCTTGCAAGTATCTAATGAAGGTGCGCTCACACCAATTTCATTCTTCATCCTAGACCATCACATTTGACAGCTACATTGTTGAATAGTAGATAAGGTAAAGTTCAAGTGGGACAACTATAGTCCACACTCGGCGACCTGGGAGGATGCATATGATATGTGCCAATAGTTTCAATTTCTGTTTGATAGATAGACTTATGATACTGCGATACACTTTATTTTATCACTTATATACTATGAAACTTCAGGACAAAGCTTAAACCAAGAGGTGGTGTATGTAACATCGGTCTCTTGTGCGCACTAAGAGAACTTATTCTTTGAGGACACTTGCGTGCAAGTGATCTGGGTCATTATACTATTGGTTTTTTTTATTATGATTATGAGATATTTTGGATTCGATTATATGTTATTTTGTTGTATTTACATAGACCAGTGCTATTGACTGGTTTCCCCTCAGTGGGCAAGACTTTGGACATTGAGGATGCAGAGGCATCGATGAAACCCCTTGGACTCTGGATCGAGTTAGGGAGTGTACTGTTGGGTTTGAATGTTGTTGATGTGAGATATGTATATATGATTAGATGTTATGATGATTGATTATTATTGCTGACATGACTCGTTGATGGATGCAGGCTAATGATAGCTTGTTGACCAGACTCACATTTGGAGTAGAGGGGTCACGCATGACAACTAGAGACAAGGTCGAGACCCAACTTGCTATATTCAGACCTCGTCGCAGACATGCACTGAAAAAATAATCAAGAGAATCCTGCTCTGATACCACTGATCCAGATTATTTTCGGCATGAAATGAGAGCAGAGATATAATAAAGAAATGCACAGAGATATTGCAGATATTCAATAATATAACAAAAATGTATCATATATGCAACCATAAACATAGATATATAGTAATACATGATTTCTATTAATGAAATAAATGTACAAAGACTGTAAAAATACAGAGTGAAAGACTCGCTAGAATGGTGGCAACTTATCTCTGAGAAGAGATGTGACAGATACTCACATTTGCAATAAGATGATTACAATGAGGCTCTGGAGGCCTTTTTACAATAAACAGGAATGCCAAAAACCCTAGACATCCAAAAACGTAACCCTAGGAGATGAAGTGCCAAAAGTCATGTGGGCCCCATTTGGTAAGTTAGTACATCAACTTTCCAAGGTCGTAACACAAGGGCGAAATGATGGAGAATTTTTCCCACATCCTTCAATTCCTACCGATAGAAACAGGTGCATATTCATCAAAAAACCACTTTGGAAGAACCTCTCCTTTCAAGGTACAGGTTATTTTTGATATTCCCATATTTGAAAGTCAAATAGATGCTGATGCCCTAGACAAATGGTTAAATCTTCTAGATGGTTATTTCTCTGTTCACCATTTTTTCGACAGGAAAAAGATCACCTTCGCACTCCTTAAATCTCTCCCCCATGTCAAACATTGGTGGGAAACTTATTGGGAGCAAAGTTCCACAGAGGAGTCTAGAATATATGGGGTCGATCCCACTTGGTATTTTTTTCTATATACGGTAAAGGGACAGTCATACCATGTTGGCAACTATGAGGACCAGTACATGAGATGGACCACACTGTGGAAAGAGACGGGCCAAGAAGTTCTAGAGTTCACCAATACCTTCCATACCTTGTGCACCAAGATGGGTATCAAAGACTCTGAATGACATTTGGTTCTGAAATACCATGGGGATCTAGATAGATGTATCCAACCTGAAATGGATTTTCTAGACATCTCATCACTCGATGTTGCTTATCAATATGTTCTTAAAATCAAGAAGAAATTTAGGCACCAGAACAAATGGAAGTTTGGGTCTGCAAATCCACAACAACCAAAGTATGGAAAAGAAAACCCTAACAAACAGTCTCCTGAAAACCAGTCCAAGCCACAGGATAAGAAGGGTCATGGGAAGACAAAGAAGGACACCGAAAAATGTTGTG
The DNA here is from genome assembly GCA_032191745.1 of Picea mariana. Taxonomy (NCBI): domain Eukaryota; kingdom Viridiplantae; phylum Streptophyta; class Pinopsida; order Pinales; family Pinaceae; genus Picea; species Picea mariana. Next base: position 34,134 of record JASDQU010308859.1, on the reverse strand, counting down.
ATTTCCACAAAATCCCCTAGCACAACACCGATGAATGTTGTTCAAAACATTCATTGGTGGCCGAGATCAAAGACAAGGAGTCGAACCCTGATTCAGAATCTGATTCTGAAAATACTGGTAAAATATAGATCATCAATGCAGACCCCACTGCTATTGTCGCGACTGCAACAATTCAACCAGAAGAACCAATAGATCCAGAAGAGGGGGAGCAATTTTTTCATTCACCGATGTGGGTGAAGAGGACCCCACTATATTTTATTGTTGATAGAGGAAGCCAGAAGAACCTCATCTCAACATAGGTTGTCAAACAGTTGGGATTGTCGACAACACCACACCCATAGCCATACAACATCGGGTGGCTTAGTCAAGGAAGAGATCTTCATGTTAGCCAGTAGTCCCTATTATCATACGACATCTAGCCCTTCAAGGATGAGGTATTATGTGATGTTTCCCCACTGGATGTCTATGATGTTCTCTTGGGTCAGCCATATATGTGGAGACGCCATGTTGTTTATGAGTCTCGACCCCACAGTGTCATTGTTTCTCTAGGGGGCCATCTCTACAGAATACCAAAGGTAATTCCAACTATTGTTCCACCTAAACAGTGTCGCAAGGTAGTATCTCATACTTAAAAACTTATCTTCTTCACAATTTGTTCAAAAGGGAAACAAAAGGACACTGCAACTGCTACAGCCTCGCCCCAAGCACCTTCTATCCAACAGAAGCAGGTCAAAAAGTTTGCAGAAAAATGCAAATATTCCTTCTTCACACTATCATCTCGTGTATCTTGACTTGTTGAATAGCCTCACCCTCAACAAGTTCGTAACAAACTTCCACAAAATGAGCAGTGCGACGTCTCCAACAAGGCAAGCATCTCACCAAAATTCAGATTTAGCAAACATTTTTTCCTCTCCCCTGAGCACTCAACGCAATGGAGACCATTACTTCCTAACAAGGGAGGATTGATATAGGTGGATATTGGTGGCCACCCACCTTTTCCAACTGGCTCAAAATATTTTTCTGGCTATTTTGGTAATTTACTATTTTTAGCAGTTTTTAACTTCCGGGACCATTTTGACACCCTAAACGACGTTTTTGGGAAAATGGGGAGAAATATGTAAGTTTCTTCGATATAGTCTCCAAAATGAATCTCCTTGACGATACCTTTCCAATGAGCTATCATGCGCCTAAAACAGAGATGGTATGCAAACGTTACGACCCCAGGAAGTTGATGTACTAACTTACCCAAACAGGGCCCACACGACTTTTGGTGCTTCATCTCCTAGGGTTACGTTTTTGGATGTCTAGGGTTTTTGGCATTCCTGTTTATTGTAAAAATGCCTTCAGAGCCTCATTGTAAGGTGGCTAGAGAGGTAGTGGGGGGGGCCAGAGGGACCATAGTGATAATAGTGGAGGTCATTCAATGTAAGGTGGACTAGGTTCACTATATTATTAAATAAGGCCCACTATAGTAGTTAGATATAATAAATGAGTAATTAGATATAATAAATGTAAGAGTACTTCTTAGAAGGTTCTACTTCTAGAAGATTCCTCCTCTCGAATGTTATTAGGTGATGGTAACACTATATAAAGGGGTTCAAGCAATGTAATGAGACATGAAGAGAATTATTGTATTTGAAGTTGAAGCTCATTAGGAGGTTTCCCCCTCAAAGAGGCAAGTGAACAGGAGAGGATCCCTTCCATAATCGGATCCATTGTATGGTGTTGCCCTAAACTAAGGGTTTGATATAATAAAGTTGTGGTTTTATATATGGTTTCATATATCTTGTGTGGTGATTGTATTCAGATATCCTTGGATCTATTGTGATATTCTGTATTTAGTTATTTGGTTCTTAACAAGTGGTATCAAAGCACTTTCCTTGGGCGGACATTGTGGGCAAATATTTTTTATTTTTGCAGATTTTTTTTTCAGAGAAGAAAAAAGAGGGCCGCGACATTCTCGAAGTTTTTGGTATATTTTTGTACAAAATTTGCAGAAAAGGGTTGTATATCTGAGTTCCTCTCAGAAAAACACCCAATTTAAAAAAAAAAAAAATCGTCCGAAACGGAGTCCGAGAAGTCAAGATAATGAAGTTTTAAAATCTGCACATTTTCAGGATTTTTTTCGCGGATGGCGGCGAGAAATTTTTTATTTCTGTTGCATCTGAAGGCCAAATTTCTCCAAACAAATTACAGATCTGATTTCCTCTCACAATTTCACCCAATTTCAAAAAAAAAAATCAGCCAAAACGGAGTCCGGGAAGTGAAGTTATGAGCATTTTAACTTCAACAGTTTTTTAGGGTTTTTCCAATAAAAGCCGTGATTTTCTGCCGTAACTTATTAGGTC